>JAVSCE010021326.1:0-138289 GCA_032199065.1 Smutsia gigantea
CCGGTGGAGCTGTTCCACATATTCTTTAGCCTCCCTCTGGGGGATTATGATTTTCCCATCTTCAGTCTTTCTTAATCCTTGAGGCGTCTCTATAGTGCACCCTAGGCGATTCATGACTTGGCAATCTTCTCTAGTACACTGGAATTTCTCAGGGCTGGGCTCTGTCTCATAGTCACTCATTGCTGGCAATATTGGGGTTCCGTGAGCAGCTTTCTTTGCTGCCTGATCAGCCAACTGATTTCCTTTAGTTATATTATCGGTGGCTTTTTGGTGCCCAGGGCAGTGTATGAAGGCCACCTTTTTAGGCAAATGCGTTGCCTCTAATAGACTCAGAATTTCCTCTTTATTTTTAATCTCTTTACCTGCCGATGTCAGTAATCCTCTCTGCCGATACATGGCACCATGTACAAGTGCGGTGGCAAAGGCATATCTACTATCCGTGTAGATATTGATGGCTTTCCCCTCAGCTAGCCTCAAAGCCTGTATCAAGGTTATGAGTTCTGCCTTCTGAGCTGAGGTCCCTTCAGGTAGACTGCTTGCCCACACTGTCTGCTCTCCATCTACTACCGCAGCCCCAGCCATACTCTTACCTTCAACTACGAAGCTGCTGCCATCCGTGAACCAGGCGGTACCGTTAGGCCAGGGGGTGTCTGTGAGGTCACTTCTGACTCCAGTTTCCTCAGCCAGTATGTCTGCACAAGTGTGAACAACTGGCTCCTCAGTGTCCTCAGGCAGTTAGGTAGCGGGGTTAAGGAGGGCAGGCTGGCCAAAAATGATTCTCTCCATGAGCAGTAAGCTTTGGAGGTGGGTCATGCGAGCATTCGTCATCCACCGATTAGGAGGCTGGCGGATAACACTCTCTAGGGCATGGGCAGCAATTACAGTCACCTGTTGTCCCATAGTTAGTTTGTCAGCGTCCTTGATCAGGATCGTGACTGCTGCAATGGCCTTTAAGCAGGATGTCCATCCGCTGGCCACCGGGTCCAGTTTCTTTGACAGATATGCCACCGGCCTCTTCCAGGGTCCCAAGGCCTGGGTAAGAACTCCCCTGGCTACTCCCCCTCTCTCCTTGCAGTAGGCACATTGATCTTTGTCAAGGGGTGGTCTGCCCATGCTTCTCGTTGTCTTCTGGCCCCTGTTGCTCAGGTTTCCTACCTGCCTAGGCCCTTGAAATCCTCTTTCTTTCTCTCCTACCACTGTGGCCAAAATTCTAGATAAGTTTTCCTCCTGTTTTCTGTCTCTTCTATCCTCCCTTTCCTCTCTCTCTCTCTTCTCCCTTTCTTCTTTCTCTTCCTGTGTCTCTCTTTTGTGATACACTTTCTCAGCCTCCTTCACTAGGTCCTGTAAAGTAAAATCCTGCAATCCTTCGAGGCGCTGCAGCTTCTTTTTGATATCAGAAGCTGATTGCCCTATAAATGCCATAGCTACGGCTGCCCGCTGTCCCGCAGAGGTGGGATCAAAAGGAGTATAGTGCCTATAAGCCTCCATAAGGCGCTCAAGAAAAACTGAAGACGGTTCAGTGGGCCCCTGAAGAATTTCTCTTACCTTAGCCAGATTAGTGGGCCGTCGCGCAGCCCCCTTGAGACCTGCCACCAGAGCCCGGCGGTAGACAGTCAACCTCTCCCTACCTTCCGGAGTGTTGAAGTCCCAGTTGGGTCAAGTCAGCAGGAATCCAGCATCTATCACATGGGGAAGTTGGGAGGGTTGCCCATTGTCTCCTAAAACATTTTTCCGGGCTTCCAACAGGATTCTCTCTCTCTCTTCGTGGTGAAAAGAGACTGCAACAGTTGCTGGCAATCATCCCAAGTGTGTTGGTGGGAGAACATGAGAGACTCCATTAATCCAGTAAGTCCTACAGGATTTTCTGAAAAGGAAGCATGATTAGCCTTCCAATTATATATATCTGCAGAAGAAAATGGCCAATACTGCATGAGTTGGACTCCGGGGGGGGCAGCACGGGAGGGCCGTAAACTCTAAGTGGGAGGGTTACAGTAGAATCCGGCCCCTCCCCAGGAGGGGCCCCTCTGCGACTTTGGGTACCCGCCGCTGGGCCCCCCACTGCTGCTGGTAACGGGGGAGCATTGGGCCCTTCTTCTTCCCTTTCTTGCACTACCGGCTGAGCAGGTTGTGGCTCAGGGACTGGAGCAGGTTCTGCCGCCTGTTCAAGATAATACGGGGGAGGGCAAGGTTCCAGCCATTCGGGAGGGGATTCTACTTCAGGATATATTTTAGGTTTCGGGGTTCCTGCAGTTCTGCTTCTATTTAGTACCAACACTTGAAACTTTGGTTTAGACATAAAAATCAAGACTATTTCTCAAAGCTAATCTCATAAAATATCAAAGCAATACAGAAATAAAGTTACTAAAAGGTTAAGAGGTGCCACAATTTTAAAGATCAACAATTACAACAATGAACTATTGCAGCTCAAAACTGGAATGGTACAAGCAAAACATCTTCACACTTTAATAAGTATATGAAAAAGATATTACCCATAGTATGATACACAGTTTCAGTAGGGTCCCATCTATCCACATTTTAAAAAGACTTATGGGAGGAAGGGGTAATACATAACAATTTACTGACTTACAGGAGAGTGCAAGTGAGGGAGCCTTGCTGACAGTGTACTGCTGGCCTTACATACCTGCTCCACGCTGACTCCCCAACCCTGCAGAAACAGTGCAGTCTCTCAAATCAATTACATTTCCAAAGAGAGAAACAGAGAGAGGGAGTGAAGGAGAGAGGCTTGATAACTTGGGTGTGGGGGGAATCAGTGGCCCATTAACTGCAGAGGAAAAATACAGTGCAAAGTCAATCTTTGGCCCCTTTAAAAAACACTGGATACGAACTGAAAAAAAAAGCAAATGCTTCCAGTTCTTACAAGAGAAGCTTTGCCTGTTAAGAAAGCTTATTGCCAAAGTATACAAGAAGCTGCCTAGTTTATTAAATCAACTGTCCAGCCCAAGCTGAAGGTGCAGACATTTTGTAATCCAATTTCAAAAAGTTAACAATAAATTAACAACAGACCTCTCCCCATACTCTGAAATGAGATTCTTACATTTAGAAAAATCTCCCTGTAAATGAATACAGGCAGGCCTGAATTTCTGAGGCCAGGATCACTTGGATTCCTCCCTCCCACCCCCATCTTCTGTAGCTGTAACACCTCTGCCATCTTCTGCTGCAGGGGCTGCCCAGGGATGGCAGGGATACAAGTCCAAACCCTCTACTGCTCAGTTGTTCACTTTAATACTCAGAGAAGAGAGGAAGACAACTTTTGTTATGAGAAATTACTTTTATACAATATGGACAAAGAAGTACATGATGAAAGGAAACAATCAAAACAGCAGTTTTCCTTATTGGTTACATGATGTAGGATTGGTGGTCAGGGTGAGAATCGGGTCTTGGCTGAAAAACAAGATTTTTAATTGCAAAAATTAATTCTCTGTTAAAAGTACCCTCAGGAGGCCAACCTACAAGGCCAGCCATTCAGTCGAGCAGAGGGTCTGCCATTGCCTTTTTCTAACTTCTACAGACAAGTCATGGGCCCTATTCTTGACGTCCGTCCAGCAGTCCAAAGTCAGAGACAAAGGGGTTGTCACAGTCTGTCCCATTTTGGTCGTTTCTAAATACACAAAAACAGCAAGCCACAAAACGACAAAAGACGCCAACAAACACTTTCCTCCTCTCGTTTTCCACAGACAGGAGAGGTATTCAGGCGGGGGAGGGTCCCTCCGTAACCGGACCCTTTCCCCTTCCAACAGATTCCGACGGGGGAGGGTCCCTCCGTTGAATCCGCTCAAACCGGACCCTTTCCCCTTCCAACAGATGGGCAGAAAAATCCCCCGTTTCACAACCAGGGGCATCCCCCAGGGTTGCAGCTTGTGGCCCCTGGCACGTCTGCCTTACCACAGCTTTCCGTTCCCTTACGGGAGCGGCAAGCGGCTGCCAAACCGAAAGCGCTTTTCACAGACCCAGATATCTGACAGAACAAACAGGCGCCGGTGCACACAGAAACTTAAGGATCCTTTGCTTACCTCCAAGTGGGTCTCTGGAGAATAGGGTGGCCGCAGATCCCGGATGAGCCCCCAAATGTAAGATCCAGAAAACAGGCCCTGCTCATCCCAGGGATGGACGGCGACCCAAATACTCACAAGAGACCGGTCTTGATGCAAACAGCAAGAGGTTTATTGATTCCACCAGCGCGCTGGGGTCAAGACTCATGACTCACACAGGAGCAGAGTCCGACCCCGAGCAGAAATCACAGGAGGTTTTAAAGGAAAAGGGGAGGTAAGGGGGAGGTCTGCTGATGATTCAATAGCAAAAATATTTCAATTAGGGTCTCACAGGGCTTTATCTTCACAATCTATCAGTTTTGGGGAGGATTACCTAGGCACGGGTTTGCAAGCTATTCTGTCATTGTGTTCAGGCCCGTTTTTATGACTCAGGCCAAGGGTCAGAGCCTACTTAAAATTTTCCTATTCTTTCAGGTGGTTACAGGGAAACTGAAACTCAGGCCCTCTGATTTCTGAGGCTTTCTGGGGCCTGTCATGGCATTAGTTTGGTCCTTTCACTTGTATGCTTACCAAAACTTTACTAACGGTTGTTTTATTTTATAATTTGTTAGGTTATGTTTTTTAGCTATGATGCTAAACAGATGAGTTAAATACATTCAGAAGAGGTGACACAATCATTCAAAGGGAGCTTTGAACTTATTTTTAATCCTAATGCCATGCTAACCCTCTCTCTAGGGGGCAAAAGGAAGAAGTTCCCATTTCTACCCTATGCGCCAAGCGGCAGAGCATTATTTCATCTACCACCCATTTAGTGATAGAATGCATGCCTGTTGAACATTGTAGGGTTCTAGGTCTCCATGGAGCCACAGCTCACTGAGATTTGTATCTTAATTTTCTGCAGAAGCAAGAACACAATGAGCAATATGTAGATAAGAAATATCCATTACCTTTATTCTTAAAGTTGTTAAAATCATCCTTGTTTCTCTATTTCAATGCATCCATAAAGGGTAGGCTAAACTATGTAGAAAGACTGGCCACTGCATTGCCACCAGCAGCTAGCAGTCTTTCTCACAGATAAATCTCACCTTTCACAAAAAATCTAAACCAGGAATAGAATCTACTAGGAACAGGGCACTGTGGACTGTGATGCACTGCATATTGCCTTTGGAAATCTTTCTTGTTAAACCTCCAGACTTCCAGCATCCAAAGCTGACAATGACGGGCTCCACCAGAGCGACGCAGAGCTGGACTCTCTAAGCCAGCTGCGGTGGCAGGATGGGCTCCTCTGCGGTGCTGGGTGGTGCTGGGAGTTACCGGGGAAACAGGGCAGCATTTGTCGGCCCTGCCTAGCCCCCAGGCAACTGCAGCGCAATGGGTGGGGAGGCCAACTTTGTAGAATCCCTGCTCCCCATGGTATTCCCCGCCCCCCACGCATTAACACTTTTATTTCTCCCCAACTTCTTTTATTACTGGAAACGAGGTTTCCGTTTTTACTGCAGGGACATTATCTGAAGGATCTTAAGTCTTTACCAGTGTTAAATCCTACGTGTGCCCTGCTTTCTAATCACCGCCACCCCTCGTGTCCATCCCCCACCCTGCAACGACACACACACTCTGCCAGTCACATTAGTCAGGATGTCAAAGTGGCCTACGGAATACAAAGGCAAGTGTTGCTAAGATAACAGGATTGAAAAATGTCTGCAGGAGTAGATGCTTTATAACCACGGGTTTCCCTCATTTCCATTTAAAGGCGCCTGAGAAATAGCCTCAAAGCCAGCCAAGTGGTTGAAACTAAAATAAGAGAGAATTTGGTTTTAATGTCTCCTGTTAAGTCATTGAACAACTTATGCCACTGCAGGGTTGCAGAAACGCAGGAAAAATATCAGGTGCTAATAATTTTCATTATACTGGTTGCAGAGCTGCTGGATTTAAGAGCACCCCACCTACCCTCACTTTCTCATCTTAAACACTGGGAAGAAACAGAAATTTTCCCTCTTCATTTTGCTTCAAGGATTTTGCTTCCTGGATTGCCCTTCACAGCATTCACAAAGGTTGAACTGCTGACAACCTGGTGTGTGTACATCCTATTTCTTGGTGATCTAAGACCACGTCATTGCACAACAGAGGCATTCAAGAGTGGTCCATGGCAAAGCTCAGATGTGAGGTCCAAAAAAACCCTTAGGTGAAGTGAAATTCAGGAATTTTCTTATGATTCAAGAGCTTGGAAACATATCAAATATGCCTGAAGACTAACATAAATATCTTTCTAGGATCTGATCACAGCCTTCAACACCACACAGATAAAATTCCAAGAGTGAGCTATAGAGATCAAGCAGCAGGAACTAATCTTTGCTCACTTGTAAGGATGGTGAATTGTTTCAAAAGAAACATATTGGGGATTTCCTATGATTCAGCTCCATCTTAAAGGGCTCCTGTATGTGTATGACGAGAGCAGAGACATAAATGCTTGTAACCTCTAGAAAAAGGCAGATTCATAAAGGGTTTCAAAAATCACTGAACCAATCAGGAAAACAATTCCATTCACAATTTCATCAAAAAGAATAAAATACCTAGGAATAAACATAACAATGGAAGTGAATGATCTGTACTCTGAAAACTACAAGACACTCTTAAGAGAAATTAAAGAGGACACTAACAAATGAAATACATCCCATGCTCTAGGCTAGGAAGAATAAATATTGTTAAAATGGCCATAATACCTAAAGCAATCTACAGATTCATTGCAATCCCTATCAAACTACCAACAACTTTCTTCAATGAACTGGAACAAATAATTCAAAAAATTCATATGGAATCACAAAAGACCCCGAATAGCCAATGTAATCCTGAGAAGGAGCAATCAAACAGGATGAATTACGCTCATTGACTTCTAGCTGCACTGCAAAGCCAAAGTAATCAAGAAAATTTGGTATTGGCACAAAAACAGACCCACAGACCAGTGGAACAGAATAGAAAATTCAAACATTAACCCAAACATATCCAGTCAATTAATATTTGATAAAGGAGCCTTGGATATACAATGGGGAGATGACAGCCTCTTCAGCAGCTGTTGTTGGCAAAACTGGACAGCTGTATGTAAGAGAATGAAACTGGACTACTGTCTAGCCCCATGCACAAAGGTAAACTCAAGGTGGATCAAAGACATGAATGTAAGTCATGAAACCATAAAACTCTTAGAAAAAAACATAGGCACAAATCTCTTCGACATAAACATGAGCAACTTCTTCATGAACATATCTCCCCGGGCAAGGGAAACTAAAGCAAAAATGAGCAAGTGAGACTATATCAAGTTGAAAAGCTTTTGTTCCGCAAAGGACACCATCAGTAAAACAAAAAGACATCGTACAGTATCGGAGAATATATTCATAAAAATCGTATCTGATAAAGGGTTGGCATCCAAAACATATAAAGAACTCATGCACCTTAACTAACAGAAAGCAAATAATCAAATTAAGAAATGGGCAGAGAACATGAATAGACACTTCTCTAAAGAAGAAATTCAGATGGACAACAGGCACATGGAAAGATGCTCCACATTGCTACTCATCAGAGAAATGCAGATTAAAACCACAATGAGATATCACCTCACATCAGTGAGGATGTCCAACATCCAAAACACCAACAGCAATAAATATTGGTGAGGATGTGGAGAAAAGGGAACCCTCCTGCACTGCTGGTGGGACTGCAAATTAGTTCAACCATTGTGGAAAGCAGTATGGAGGTTCCTCAGAAAACTCAAAATAGAAATACCATTTGACCCAAAATTCCACTCCTAGGAATTTACCCTAAGAATGCAGCAGCCCAGTTTGAAAATGACAGATGCACCCCTATGTTTATTGCAGCACTATTTACAATAGCCAAGAAATGGAAGCAACCTAAGTGTCCATCAGTAGATGAATGGATAAAGAAGATGTGGTACATATACACAATGGAATATTATTTAGCCATAAGAAGAAAACAAATCCTACCATTTGCAACAACATGTGTGGAGGTAGAGGGTATTATGCTCAGTGAAATAAGCCAAGCCAAAAAAGACAACTATCAAATGATTTCACTCAAATGTGGAGTATAAGAACAAGGAAAAAATACTGAAGGAACAAACAGCAGCAGACTCACAGAGCCCAGGAACGGCTAATAGTTACCAAAGTGTAAGGTACTGGGGAAAATGGGCGGGAAGGGAGGGATAAGGGGGAATAAGGGGCATAACGATTAGGAGATGTAATGTTGGGGATCATGGGGACAGCTGTACAACTCAGAGAAGACAAGTAGTGATTCTATAGCATCTCACTACACTGATGGACAGTGACTGTGATGGGGTTGGTTGGGGGAACCTGATGAAGGGGTAGTTTAATAATCATAATATTGCACATGTAATTGTAGATTAATGATAATAAAATAAATTATATTTAAAAAATACAGTGATGATCCATCACTCCTCTGCCTCTAGGGGACCAATGTTCTTCAGATAAGAAGAAAATTAAAACTTCAGTCCACTGTAAA
This sequence comes from Smutsia gigantea, assembly GCA_032199065.1. Lineage (NCBI taxonomy): Eukaryota > Metazoa > Chordata > Mammalia > Pholidota > Manidae > Smutsia > Smutsia gigantea. The sequence goes on from JAVSCE010021326.1 coordinate 8,532, forward strand.
TAATTCTAAATAATTAATATTCTTCTAAAAATAAAGCTAGTCTTACTTTTCGTGGTAGTTGGGTAGTATTCTTCATGGAAATGTAAAGTGCTTGACTTCTGTGATATGTTCTGATTTTCAAGTAACTAAAAGCCTGCATAGAGTCTGATGCAAACAATTGATCAACATTGATTTAGGAAAAGTTACAAAAAATAGAGGCAGTGGCCCACAGGCTATAGTTTTCCAACCTATGATCTATATTAGGTGTAAGAACATGAATACATATTGAACCATATTTATGATTGAAAAAGTAATTAGCTCAATAACCTATACAGTGATGTCATTGATTTATTTAGAGGTGAATTTCACCTAATATGTAATTAATGATTTCAAAGTGTAGATTAATTGTCATCTCATTCATAATGCAGTGCATCTATCATGTCTATTTAGTTCCAAAATATTTTTATCACACCCAAAGGAAGCTCAGTGCATGTTAAATAGTCACTTCCTAATATCCCCTCTCCACCCTTTTAAAAATCAGTAATCTTTTTGTCTCTGGATTTTCCTATTCTGGAAATCCATAAAAATGGAATTACACATTATGTGATGTTTTGCTTCTTTCACTTAGCATAATATTTCAAGTTTTACCTATATCATAGCCTGTATTACCAATTTATGCTCCTTTTTGTTGTTAAATAATATTCCACCACATGGACACACCAGATTGTCTTTACCCATTTGTCAAATACTTGGCAAATATTTGGTTGGAAAATTGGATGGGCATTCATGAGTTAATGGTTATTTCCACCATTTGGTTATTGCAAATAGTGATGCTATGAACATTTTTTCACATATATTTGTTAGAATACCTGATTTCAGTTTTTTTTGGATATATTCTCAAGAGTGGAATTGATGGATCATCACATGGTGATTTTGTGTTTAAATTTCGAGGAACTGTCAAACTGTTTTCCATAGTTGCCATGCCATTTTACCTTCCCACCAGCAATATATGAGGGTTGTAGTTATTAAATTTAAAATGATGCCAAACAAGCAAACAAAATCCAAAAAATTAAAGGAATACAGTATGCAAAACATGTGACTTTACTGGTATTAGGTATCAGCATTAATTATTTGCCAGTATTACATACCAGCATTAATTCCTTAAGCCATATTTATCTCAGGCTCTGCTGCAGCCTTCATGCACATGTGTTTCTCAGTCTATATCCCATTCATGTAGGTATGGCATATATGAGTGATGCTTTGCCATAGAAGAAAGTAAATTCTTAAATATACCTTAAAGATTCTGGAAATCTCACTAAAGCCAGAGAATAGTCAAGGCAGAGCTGTCTATGAGAAACACCTTCCTCACACCATATATGTTCTTTCTAATAAAGGACAGAGATTTGACTCTGTACGTGGTCCTTGGAAAACAAATCACCTAATAACTTAGAAATTCAATACTCTATCAAGGGACCTTTAATGTTTCATTTAACATTTATGGATAACCAAAATTGTTGGGCCCTATCTTAGATACTAATGAATAAAAATATTGTGTGCATTTCTTTGTTGGCAATGTGAAGCCCCATATTGAGCATGTGAATGTTGTAACTCACTTTTTATTGATTTTCAACTGATTTCTCAGGGACAGTCTTTTGCCTCCATTAAACTCCTTGGGCATCAGTTCCCTCAGGACCCAGTGTATTAATAACATGTCATCATCATCATTTAAATGAAAAACCGTGTGCCTTGTCTAGGTGCTCAGCATTAGGGAATGGTTTCGGATTCATGAGACCCATCACAGCTGGTGTCTGTGCCTCTGACCCAGAAACTTGAATTTCTTATTTGTTTTAAAGAATTTTGTAACTTGGCACCTTAGATTAGCAAGTTTCAACATTACCCTTTTTGGTGAAGGGACTAGAAGTAGACTTATGAATGAAGATTCTGCCTAATTTGCACTCTGTCCACACTTTCATCTGGATAACATCACCTCATCCTTTTAACTGGGGCTTTAAAGGCTGATACTCACAAAGATTTTTCCCTCTTCTCTCCTAATGTCCCCAAATAGACTGGATCTTTCTGCAGCATGCATACACAACTTCTCATTTATAGTGTTGAAATCTACAAACACATGTATTGCACTTGCTGTAAATGATTGACATGCATGTAACTACTCTCACTGCTCTGAACTGTAAAGTCCTCTTATATCTAATGATATAATTCCTTGAATATATTGACATATTGTTATATGGCATGCAGTATTGTGAAATATACTTTGAGCACCATGTGGAAGCCAGTCTTGCAACAAGTCCTGTTCCCTTTAAAAAGATAATTTAAACCAGTTTCTGCATCTTGGGATCCCAACACATGTAGATACTCCAAAAACCCTTGTCTGTGAGACCAATTTATAAGCTTCTCTCCCAATATGCTTTTGATAGGAAGGGATTTCCCTTAATCTTGGTTGTATTGCCAACTAATCCACATGGAAATCATTACAAAAAATACAGTACTCAGCCTGTGTATATGGTTGGATGTGGTCAGAAATATTTTCACAACACTGGGATGTTTGACTCTGTTCTTTAGGTCTTTGGAGAAGGAAATGTATCCCAGAGATGGATGGGAAACCATTAGGGAGTACCCTGCATTATAGATATCACATCTAGAGGGAGATGATTTCCTCCTGGAAAATAGTCCAATAGAATAACAGATGAAGTTGGGGCTCCAAAGATATCTCCCAAGGGTTAAAATTAGCACAACTTGGTATTATGTTTTTCTCTCTTACCTCCGGAGAACTAAATCTCTCAGAAAGTAGGGAGAGAAAAAGGATACCTCATTAATGAGGCTCATCAGAATCCATCCCCTAAAGCCACAGAGACTATAAGTGCTACTGCTTCACCCCTTAAGATGACTGTACTAAATCAGTGATGAGGAAACCAAAATAATGTCTTCCATAGGCTCATGAGTGGTTCCGTCTCACTGCCTGTGCAGGGGCAGAGCCCCCAACTTCATCCATCACCCAAGGAAGAAACTGGATCGCTGGCCTCACACTGCTACCTGATAACATCGAGGTGAGCCACAGCATCCTCACGGACGTTGGGGGATGTGGGATAGCGCAGGGGACTCCTTTATTGGCAGTGACTCTGAGGACATCAAGACGAATAACAGGTAAAGGAAAACTTAATGATACAGCATCCTGCCAAGTTACCATATCTGATTATAGATAAAGATTCCGTATACACTAAAACACTCTTCTCCAATTTACCTTCCCTGGTGCTGGCTTTCAATCATAAGGCCTCCCTTTCAATATACCATTTTGTGGTAAATGTTTGGATTAACTTCAAGGATGGTTAATCATCATTGGCATCAAGGAGAAGATGGAGCATTTGGGATTCCCTGAAAGTTTGAAATAATGGACACCAGATTAATGGATAATATACAGGAAGTAACTAATGAAATGTGTCTAAAATAAAATTATAACATTTCAGGGATTTTTTAAGTTTTTAAAATTAAGCCTTTTATTTCAGAGGAAATTTAGGGTAATTTAGCAATTTCACTTTACTCCCTGCCCTCACACAGGCATATCCATCCCCATTACCAACCTCCTACACCAGAGCACTTCAATTGTTACAAATGATTAAACTGCATTGACACATCATTATCTTACTGACACCTCCACCTCAAAGAGGAATCCACTTAAAATATGGTTATATTCAGAGCAAAATCTCATTGCCAGCCACACAACTAGACAAAGAGCTAGGAAAGCCCCCTCTATTTCTTTTGTTTTTGGAATATGGTTAGTTTAGATAACAGACCATTCCCTCCTTTCCCTCTTCTCATGCTTTGATTCCTGCACTTATGTTTGAAATTCACTGATAGTAAACACACAAATGCTAGTCCCTCACCCCTGACCCCAGTAAAGGCAGAAACCCAAGTCCACATGTGCTCTCTCTCCCTTTCTATCAGTGACCTTGCCATGTGGACCTAGGTGTGTCATATGTTTTCCAGGACTTGTGAGTAATACATTTTTTTCTTTCAAAGTCTCCTGGAGGGTATTGCTGAGGATGTCTTGCAATCATAGGAACACAAGGGCCTGTCACAACACTGGTTATCAACAGGCTGACACAAGCACAAAACACGCACGTATCTATAATTATAGCATCATGAAATTTTTGCACTGATCTAAAATTCCTTTGTGTTCCACTTGATATCATTCCACTCACAGCACAATCCCTGGCAACAACTACTCATTTTTTTCTGTTTCCGTAGTTCTGCCTTTTCTTCTTGCGGAATGACATGTAGTTGGAATCATACAGCATGTAGCATTTTCAGATTGACTTCTTTTTCTTAATAATATGCATTTAAGATACTCCTATGTCTTTTTGTGGCTTTAAAGTTCATTTTTTAAAGCACAGAGTAATATTCCATTGTGTGGATGCACCACAGTTGATTGATCCATTCAGTTAATGACGGATAACTTGATTCCTTCTCAGGTAATTTCTTGATCACTTCTTATGGCTAAATTTGAATTGCTATTGTTCCTATTTTTGCTGTTTCATCAGCTTCATGGCACCAGGAAACCAAAAAGATCTTTCAGAATTTATCCTCCTGGGGCTCTCAAAAGATGTAGAATTACTTCCTGTCATCTTTGGGCCTTTCCCATCATGCACCTGGTCGCCTTCATTGGGAACATTCTCATCATCCTGGCCATTATCACTGACTTCCACCTCTAGGTCCCCATGGACTTCTTCCTCTAAAACTATGCTTTTCAGATATTTGTTTCACCATCACCATCCCCAAGTTGCTGCTGAATATCCAGACTCAGAACACAGTCATAACATATGAAGCCTGCCTCATCAAGATGGTTTCTTATGCTCTTTGGAACATCAGACAATATCCTCTTAACAGTGATGGCTTATGACCTGTGTGTGGCTCTCTGTAACCCTTTGCACCACATGGCCATCAGGAACCGCAAGTTCTGTGGCCTCATGCTTCTGGTTTGGTTATTGAATTGTGGAGAAAATGAGGGTTCCTATGGTCAGGATTCTTGCTGGCCCCTGGTTGGCTTGCTCAATACACATGTGTTGGCAATACATAGTTATTGACTCTATATAAAGAACTCTGCCCAGTGCCCTGCGCTGCTGAAGGGCTGCCGGGCTGCAAAGTTTCAGGAGACCAGAAACTGGAGTGGTGGCAGCAGCAAAGACAGAGACTGAAATGGCTGCAGGGGCAGAGAGGCCCAGAGGCAGAGACAGCTTGCTGCATGCAGACTCATTCTGAGTGGACGGGATTCTAGTGATTGACCTCCCACCATGGGAATAAAGTTGGGTATATGCCTTTGCACAGCAAGAACATTCCACTGTCATTTTTTGTTAAGTCCCATTGAATCATAGTGAAGTTGTCTGGGGCTGAAACCCATTGGCAAGACATGAGTGTTCTACGGTCTCAGTTACGTGGATTATTTTGTGACTCTCTTTTTGCACAGAGCTGGAAATCCTTCATTTTTTCTGCCAACTGAATCAGGTCATCCTACTTGCTGTCTTGACCCTTCCTCAATGGCCTGGTGATAAATTTGTCAAGTGGAGTGTGGGGTATTTTTCCACTCACTGGTATCCTTTACTTTTCTTCTAAGATTGTAACCTCCATGTTGACAATTTCATCAGCTACTGGCAATTATAAAGCATTTTCCACATGTGAGTCTCACCTCTCAGTTGTTTGCCTTTTCAATGGGACATGTCCTGGAAGGTATCTTTGTTCACCTGTTACTTAAAACCATAGAGGAAGTGCAGTCGCCTCAGTGATGTACAGTGTGGTCACACCCATGTTGAACCCCTTCATCTACAGTCTTAGAAATAAGGACATAAATCTGGATCTTGGAAAACTCATCAGAAGAAAAACAGTCTCTGCATTACAGAGTCCTTACTTCTAGAATTAGCTATTTCTAGTAGGCTTGAAAGTTCTAGAAGGCCTAAAACATAATACTTTTATTAAATATTGGGTAGATAATCTGCAATTTACCTTATATACAGAGTTCAATCTGTTTTTCACTCATAAGTAATTTGTTCATTATTTCTTCAATGATTTTTAACCTCTCTGAGCTCTTTGAGTTCATGGTAGTAAACAGAATCCACTGAGTGAATTTTACTCAGTGAAATATTTAATACTGGAATTTGGGACATAAAATCATAGAAAGATGTCTTGCCAATGGATTTCAGCATTAGGCACGGTCACTATGGATTCAGTGAGACTGAGGAATGACCGTGGAACGTTATTGGGGTAAAGGGTTATTACCTGGCTTGTTCCCCGGGGACAGGTCAACACTAGAACTATATCTGCATCCAACAGTCTGCAGGTCTGAAATCCTCCTTTGTCTCTTCCTCTGTGCAGACCACTGGGCACAGATCTTTATATAGTGCCTCAGTCAGTAACAGCTAATTGCCTACGCGTGTGGAAGCAAGAGCCCAGTAGTATCCCAATTACATCATCAAGAAGTTTAGGTTCAGGTCAGGATACTGGCCATAGGAAATTCAACTTTCCCCACAGAGGACATTAAGTAATAAAGGATATTGCCTCACTGCCAAGTAAAAGCAACTGCTCTTCCATTACCTGCTTTCAGAAAGAAATCATTTGTAATATCAAAGTCTATGTCAGTTGCCAAGGTTTATATTAATCTACCAAAAAAATCCCATCACATCTGGAATTAGTCATCATCTGATTAAGTTTACAATAATCCACATTCATGGGTCAAAATCTACTAACTTCTGAACAGTCAGATATGTAAGTGGTGGTTCAATATACATTACAATGCCTGTTCCTTGAAATAATACTTATGTGATCACCAATTCAGACAGTTCTTTAGATATCCAGTGTTTTCTTTTAATATTTTGATAGGTAGAAATACTTTCAGAATCTTTCCCTCTGTCTTGCCAATGGATTTCAGCCCCCAGCAAGTTAACTATGGATTCAGTGTGAATGTCAAAGAAACAACGATAGAATGTTTCTTTGGGATGAAAGGGTTTATTGCCTGGTTTGTTCTCCCAGTGGTAGGTCAAGCACTAGCATCTCTGCTTCTGCCCAGAGCACTGGGTGAGCTCTCTAGATAGTGCAGTAAGAGCTTATTGCCTACGGGTGTGGAAGCGGTAGCCTAGCAACAGGCCAGTTACATCATCAAGTGGTTTAAGTTCAGTGAGAATACTGGCCATAGGAACCCCAACTTCCCCACACCCTCACTCTTCCTTCCCTAAAACACCCACTCACAAAACATTAAAATGATTATGATTATATCAGAAATTGTCAACTATGGCTTTTCCAATTTTTCATTTCCATGTTAGGAAAGTGAACAGGTTATGTATGTGTAGTTACTGTATTTTTTGTGTGGCTTCATAAGGCTAATGCTTCATTCATCACCTGATGAGAAATCACCACTCTAATTAGTAAATTTCATTGTTATTCCGGGCTTAGTGTATTTCCTTTCATGTGGTGCACATTTTCAGCACAGTTCCCCTGGAGCACAAAGCTTCTGGACTATGGTTAACTAGCTCTGTCTAAAAAAGTGTAGAAGGAAGGAAGAAAGGAAGGAGAGGGAAGACAAGCAGGAAAGAAGATAGAAAGTATCAAGGAAAGTAGGAAAGAAGACAGAAAACATATGAGGTCTTTATATATTTTAGATGTTAACCTCTTACTGGATAAATTTTTATGAATATATTCTCTCCTCATGTAGTTTGCATTTTGCTTTGATTCCATGTAATGTTTTCTGTCTTGCCAATGGGTTTAAGCCCTGGGCAAATTCTCTATGGATTCAGTGAGACCAAGGAATGACAATGGAACGTTGTCTTGCCAATGGGTTTCAGCTCTGGGCATGTTTAGTGTGGATTCAATGTGACCAAAGAAATGACACTAGAATGTTCTTGAGGTGAAAGGGTTATACCCAACTTATTTCCACAGTGGCAGGTCAACCACAAGAATCCCATTCACTCAGAGAGAGTCGGCATGCACCAAGTAAGTCTGTGCCTCAGGGCTTCTCTACCCGCACAAACATGTCAGTCTCTTCCTCAGTGCTGCCACCACACAGCCTCTGTTCTGCTCTCTTGCAGCCTTACAGCCATGCCACCCATGTTGCACTGAACACTGGGCAGTGTTCTTTACATAGTCATAACAGTGTATTGCCCACATGTATGTAGTGAGCTAGCCAACCATAGCCAGCTCAGAATCCTGGCCACAGACACCTTCACTTTATCTACACTCCACCCCTCCAGGTTGCTCACCTCTCAATCTGTGTCCTCAAACCTCTGCAATGGTCCCTGTGTAAAGAAGATGGGACATTGTAATAATTCCATAATAACATAACACAATATACAAACAACAGATTACAACAAATTATAATAAGCCTCAAGCCTGACTAGATCCATGGCCACTAAGTGGTCATTCTGGCTGTATTCAAACCAGTTCTACTTAAATGAGTTAACCAAAAGGACCACGGGTGGGCCTTACAATACCCACCTTCTCCATCCTCTCCAGCAAAAGGTCTTGCAGACACCCAGGCCAATCTTGATGCTTGGCCTCCACCTTCTGCTTCATCCTCAGCACCCAGAACCACTGCTCCAGTCTCAGTTCTTGCCACAGCTCCAGTCATTCAATTTCTTTGTCTGCTTCTGCCTTTTCAAACCAATCCACATCTGGGTCCTTGTGACATTCACAGAGCCCTTTAAATTCTTCCTTCAAAAGCACACTGTATTTCCCTTTGTGCTGTGTCTGAATGGAGATCTGGAATCAGCAGAGCCTCTGGAGATGCACAGGCATAAAGTGTCATTGAGTCGTGTTAAACTTGCCATTAAGTATGAAGTCAAAAAGCTGGGGAAAATTCTGCGAAGCCCTTTTATGAAGTTTGTGGCACATGCTGCTTCTTTCATTATCTTCCTGGGCCTGCTTGTGTTCAATGCCTCAGACAGATTCGAAGGCATCATGACGCTGCCAAATATCACTGTTATTGACTACCCCAAACTGATCTTCAGGGTGAAGACCACCCAGTTCACATGGACTGAAATGCTAATTATGGTCTGGGTACTTGGTAAGCCTTTTTATTTTAAGTATTCTAATATCTGCCAAAAATGATGTTTATACAATGTTTGTCATTTTCTACTTGAAATGTTATTGTCCATTTGAGGGCGACAGCATCACCATTGTAAGATAAACAGAATAGCAAAATAATCGAATACTTTGGCAGCTTGTTAATGCTAAAAGGCATCCCTTAATACTAATAAAAACTTTTTTGAATAACATGAGCATAATTTTAAATATACCATGTTTCAGAAATCTAACTGCAATTATTGAGACGAATAATTTAAGTGAAATACTTGTGAAATAACTTAGTGGCTATTAACTGATTAAAGAACATTTATTGGTTTAAAAAAAAAAAAAGCGGAGCATGGAGTGTTCCACAACCTGAGGAAGGGGCTGCACCTCTCCTGAAAAAACCCACAGTTGCTGAGTCATTCTGTCTCTCCACCAGCTTTCTACCAGGTGGGTTTACACCCAAGGAGGGGCCAGTGCCTTCCGCACTGGCAGGGCCTCCAAACCCACCTATTCATCAAATCCCCACTCCTCCATTTCTGGGGCTGATGGTTCCACTGTATCTTTCACTTGCCGCACAGCACCAGGCAGCCTGCACTCTAGGGCTGCTCCTTCTCAGGCCACTGCTCCTTCTCGTGCTGCTTCCTCTTGGGCTATCACAACATCCTTTACTATTTCCACAGCACTTCATAATGGTACCTTTTCAGTCAGCAACAAATTTCCTTTCTATTGGGTGGATCCCAGTCCTCCACCCCTTCACAGTATCACATGTCCAGAGGGGGACACTCAAATGTCTCCCCATTCATAGATGCAGCCTGTTGAAGCACTTCTCCCATGAGGGCAACCTTTTCTTTTCCTTGGTCAACAATAAATACTGCCAGCTATGAAAATTGTCTTGCCAATGGATCTCACCCCTGGGCAAGTTCACTATGGATTCAATGTGACCAGAAAATGACAGTAGAATATTCATGGGGTGTAAGGGTCATACCAAAATTTATTTCCATGGTGGCAGGTCAACCACTAGAATTCTATTCACACAGTGAGTAGGCATACAGCAAGTCAGTCTCTGTCTCTCTGCCCATGCAGCCCTCGCAGTCTCTGTCCTCGGCGCTGCCACCACTACAGCCTCTGCTCTGCTCTCCTGCAGCCTTACAGACATGCCACCATGCAACACAGAGCACTTGGCAGAGTTGCTTATATAGAGTCAATATCAACATATTGCTTGCACGTGTGTAGTGAGCTAGCCAACCCCAACCAGAGCCACTTGAGAATCATGGCCAGAGGAACCGTCACTTTATACACAAACATTTCTGGGTTAAACGTGTTTATTACCCAGCTTGTTCTCCTGGCAATAGGTAAGCACTAGAATTACGACTGCATGCAACATTCTGCAAGACTTAATCGTCCTTCATCGGTGCTTCTGCCGAGAGCTCTGGGGCAGAGCTTTTTATATAGTGACTCAGTAAATAATAGCTTATTGTCTGTGGGTGTGGAAGAATTACCCAAGCAGTAGGCCAGTTACATCATCAAGTAGTTTAGGTTCAGTTGAGCATCCTGGCCATAGGAACTTCAATTTTCTCTACAATTTCTTTTGCTGTACAAAGGTTTTCAATTTGATGTAGTCCCACTTACATATTTTTTTATTTTGTTTCATTTTCCTGGGAATATCTGTCCAGAATTTTTGCCATTGTTTCTTTCTAAGAGCTTTATGCTTTTATGTCTTACATTTGGTCCTTAATCCATTTTGAGTTTACTTTTGTGTGTGGAGTTAGGCAGTAATCCAGTTTCATTCTCCTGTGTGTAGCTGTCTAGCTAAGCCAACATCTTTTATTAAAAAGGTATCTCTTCCCCACTGTATATTCATGGCTCCTTTGTCATATATTAATTGGCTACAGGTGCATGAATTTATTTCTGGGGTCTTTATTCTGCTCCATTGATATATGGGTCTGTTCTTGTGCCAGTATCATATTATTTTAATTACTGTATCTTTGTTTTATAGCTTGAAGTCAGGGATTATGATACCATTCTCTTTATTCTTTCTCAAGATGACTTTGAATATTTGGGGTCTTTTGAGGTTCCATGTAAATTTTTGGATTATTTTATCTGACTCATTGAAAAATTCAACTGGTATTTTGATAGGGATTGCACTGAATAGGTAAATTGCTTTGGGAAGGATGGCCATTTTGACAATATTAATTCTTCCAATCCATGAGCATGGGATAATTTCCATTTATGGGTTTTTCTTTAATTTTTCTCATGAGTGTTTCATAATTTTCTGAGTATAGGTCTTTCACATCCTTGGTTAGGTTTATTCCTAGGTATTTTATTCATTTAGCTGTAGTTGTAAATGGGATTGTTTTCCTGATTTCTTCTTCTGCTAATTTGTTATTAGTATATATGAATGTGACAGACTTCTGTGTCTTCATTTTGTATCCTGCAACTTTGCTAAATCCAACCATTAGCTCTAAAACTATTTTGGTGGTGTCCTTAGGGTTCCCTACATATAGTATCATATCATTTGCAAACAGTGACAATTTTACTTCGTCCTTACCAATTTGGATGCCTTTTTTCTCTTTTTATTGTCTGATTTCCATGGCCAGGATTCCCACTACGATGTTGAATAAAAGTGGGGAGAGTGAACATCTTCGTCTTTTTCCCAATCTTAGAAGAAAATCTTTCAGCTTTTTGCTGTTGAGTATGATGTTCACTGTTGGTTTGTCATATATGGCCTTTATTATGGTGAGATATGTCCTCATATACACATTTTGATGAGAGTTTTTAATCATGAATGGGTGTTGAATTTTGTCAAATGATTTTTCAACATCTATTGAGATGATCAATTTTTATCCTTCCTTTTGTTAATGTGGTGTATCACTTTGACTCATTTATAACCTCACGTTCCTGGGATAAATCCTACTTGGTTATGATAAATGATCCTTTTGATGTAGTTTTGAATTCAGTTTGCTTGTATTTTGTTGATTATTTTTGCACTCATATTCATTGGGGATATCGGTCTGTAGATTGTTTTTGTAGTTTCATTGTCTGGTTTTAGTCGTAGAGTAATGATGGCCTCATAGAATGAGTTTAGAAGTATTGCTTCCTCTTCATTTTTTGGAATCTGTACGAAGGATGGGTATTAGCTCTCTTTATATATTTAGTAGAATTCAGCAGTGAAGCCATCTGTCTCTGGATTACTTTTGTTTGTTGGGAGTTTTTTTTAATTGCTATTTCAATTTCATTATTGGTAATTAATCTGTTCAGATTTTCTGTTTTACCTGGGTGAGTTTGGGAAGATTGTTTCTAGGAATTTGTCCAATTCTTCGCAGTTGTCCAATTTACAGACATATAATTTTTCATAGAATTCTCATAATTACTTGAATTTCTGTGGTGTCAGTTGAAACTTCTTTTCCATTTCTGATTTTGTTTATTTGCATCTTTTATCTCTTGATAAGTCTTTCTAGGGTGTTGTCTGTTTATCTTCTCAGAGAACATGATTTTGGTTTCATTGATTTTTTTGTTTTTTTTATTCACTGTTTTTAAAATATCTACTCTGCTCTTTATTATGTCCTTCTTACTAATTTTGGAGTTTGTTCTTGCATCTTTTTCTAGTTCCCTTGTGAACTGAGATCATTTGCTTTAAATTGTTCTTGTTTCTTCAGGTAGGCCAGTATTGCTATGCATTTCTCTCTTAGAACCAATTTTGCTGCATGCCACATATTTTGAACCATTGTGTTTCTGGTGTTATTTGTCTCCATCATGTTTGATTTCCTGCTTGCATTGTTCCTTGACCCACTGATTAAAGCATGTTATCTAGCCTCCATGTGTTTACATTTTTTCTTATTTTCTTCATGAAATTTATTTCTATTTTATACCATTGTGGTCTAAAAAATGCTTAGTACAATTTCAAACTTTTTGAAAATATTACGGCTGTTCTTTTGGTCCTATTATGTTATCTGTACTGGAGAAGTTTCCATGTGCACTTGAGAAAAATGTGTATTCTGTTGTTTTGGGGTTCACTGTTCTGCATACAACCGTTAAGTCCATGTGGTCTAACATGTGGCTTAATGCTGATTTATTATTTATTTTCCATCTGGATGATCTATCCACTATGTAAGTACAGTGTTAAAATCCCCTAATATAATTGTATCATCTATTTCTCCCTTTAGGTCCATTATAATATGCTTTTATGTTTATATGTTCTTATGGTGGGCGTATATGTATTTACAACTGTTACATCCTTTTATGGACTGCACCCTTTAGCATTATGTTGTGTCCTTCTTTGTCTCTTGTTACTTTGTTTTGAAGCATATTTTGTCTATGTACTGCCACTCCTGCTTTTTTCTCCCTTTCATTTACTTGAAATATCTATTCCCATCCCTTTGCATTCAGTCTATGTACGTCTTAGTTTGAAATGACTCTCTTGTAGGCCACACATAGACAAGTCTTATTTATCCATTCTGTCACCTATGTCTTTTGATCAATACACTTCGTCCATTTACCCATAAGGTAATTATTGAAAGATATGTATTTACTGCTATCTTATTATTTTTTCTGTTTGTTTTTGTAGTTCCTGTCTATTTCTTTCTTCCTCTGTTATACTCTTGTCATTATTTGATGGTGTTTATATCCATTTTTCAGATTTTTTATGTATTTATGTATCTCTTATTGGCTTTATGTTTGTGGTTACCATAAGTTTCAAAGATACTGTCCTAAATATATAATAGTTTATATTAAACTAATGGCCACTTTATTTCAAACATATTCTAAAAGTATTACTCTTTTTATTCTTCTTCCTCCACACTTTATCTATATCATAAGTTACATCTTTTCTGTATCCCTTCACTAATTTTGTGTATAGTTTATTTCACTCCATTTTTTAACTTCATACTTGCTTTTAAGTAATTGGTAGTAGCTTTACTGTAGGTTTTTTCACTGATGAAACATATTTAGATTTACAGACATTGCCATTAATGAAGTCTCTTTAACTCACCTTGTATGTCTGGTTTAGTGGTGTTTTTTTAACCTTTAAAATCTATTTATCTGGAAAATTTTTATTTCCCCATAAGTTCTGTTTGATAACCTTGCTGGTTAGCAGATTCTTGGTTGTAGGTTCTTCCCTTTTAATACTTTGAATATTTCATTTCACTCCCTTCTGACCTATAAAGTTTCTGCTAAGAAATCTGCTTATAGCTTTATGGTGTTTCTCTTACAGTTATCTGTCTAACTTTGTCTTGCAATTTTTAGGATCCTTTCTTTATCCTTCATAGGTACCTTTTTAATTACTTTGAATCTTGGTGTTGTAATCCTGGTGTTCATCTTGTTAGGACCTGTCTGTGCATCCAAGACCTGGATGGCTATTTCCTTACCCATATTGTGGAAGTTGTTAGATACTATTTCTTCAAATAGACTTTCTAATCTTTTCCCTTACTCTTCTCCCTCTGTGACCTCTATTATGTGAATATTGTCTCATTTGAAGCTGTCATTGCACCTCAGCATTTTCTTGTCTTTAGAAATTCTTTTTCTCTTTATTCCTCAGCAGTTCTCTTTCTTCCATCAAACTGATTCTCTCCTCTGCTCCCAGGAGTCTGCTATTCCTTTCCTCTAGTGTATTTTTCATTGAAGTTATGCTTTCTTCAGCTCTTAATGGCTCTTTTTCATATTTTCTTTCTTTTTGTTGAAGTTCATGGTGTGATCATCAATTTTTTCCCCCATTCAGTAAGCATCTTTATGACAGTTTCTTTGAATTATTTATGAGGAAGATTGCTAAACTACATTTCATTTAACCCTTTTTCTTATGTCTTATCTTGTTTTTTGTTTGGAACATATTCTTCTGCCTCCTTAGTTTGTCTGGGTTTCTGTTTTTCCTCCTTTGTATTAGATATATTGGCTAAGTCTTCTTGTCTGGAAAGGAATGGCCTTATGAATTGGATGCCTTGTGGTTCCCAGGAGCTTAAGACTCTCTGCTACACAGGGCCTTGTTTCTTTTGTAGCTGAACTGAAGTTGATGTTTTGGGGCTGTAGGTGGGGCCTGACTTTCTGCTTGTCTGTTAGCAATGGCTGATCCCCACACTTTGTATCTACCTGACCTTTGTGTGATGTGAGGCACTTCTGCTGGGATTAGTTCTAGGCAAGGCCTTCATCTGCCTGTCACTCAGCAAGGGTGGACTGCTGCTGGTCTGAGATTGCCAGGCAGAGTGGACATGGCACAGGGAACTGGAATGGAGCCAATGGGCATGTGGAGAGTTTACAGCTGGCTTCACAAACATCTGGCCAGTTGAGCTGAGGGAGTATTTGGAGTGCCCACCATTCATCAAAGTTCAATAACTGATGGGTTGACTGCCAGGTGAGTTGGGTACAGAGGGGTGAAATGCAGCCAGGAGATGAGACTTTCAGTGCTGGTTTATATAGGCCCCTTTGCTGTTTGCCTCAGGGAGGGCTGGGGAAGTCAGGAACGTGTCATTTACCCTCCACTTGCCATTAAATAAAGTTGGACTGCTGTTGGGCTAAGTATGCAAAGGAGGATAGGTATCCAAAGTAATGCCTCCACAGATTTGAGACACTAATGAAGGAGATGGAGGTATTTGAAGCTGACCCCAACAAGCAGCTACTCCATTGGGTTAGGGAGCACTGGGAAGGCATTATCTGCCTGCCCTCTCTCCTCCAGAGATCTCCCTTCATTCCTCACCCTCTGGCACCCATCCCACTGCTGGCAAACCTTTCAAACTGTCACATCTGTGTTTGGTCTCCATGGGAATGCATAGCAATGCCTAACTCCTACCAGCAAAAGAAGTTTTGGTCCTTCAGAGTGCTCCAGCTCTCCTTGGAGTCCAAACCCATTAATCACTAATCCCAAATACAATGTGGACCGATATTCCTAGAACAGATCTCTAAGGCCATGTGTGCCTGATACCTGAGCATTCGTCCCTGCCCTGCTCTGTTCTCCTCCCTCCTGACTGTGCTCTTGGATTGGGGAACATCTTGAGTCCTGATCCGTTAAAGCTCTGCCACTATGTCCTTCTCAAAGTTTCCTCTCTACTTCACGATGTGCTCTGCAGTGTTCAGGTCATTTTCAGGGTTAGTTGTTTTGCTGAAGTTACTGCCTCAGTGTGTATGTGGGAGGATGTTTTTGCCTTTCTGCACGAGTCTGCCATATTTTTGCCACCTGCACCCCTGAAATTTTGTATTTAGGTGTTAACATAACAAGAGGAGTAGAGGTAGCATGTGCAGTAAAACTGATAATCGTGGACCTTATGATGGGAAGATTAGCATAGATTATCCATGTTGGACTAGTGTAATCATAGTGATGCTCAAGTGGGAAAAAGAGTAAAATGTGAACTCCCAGAAAGATTAGAAGATTCCGTGCTTGACGGCTTTAAAGATAGTGAAATATCCATGCCCCAAATAATACAGGTGGCCACTAGAAAGTAATTTAGAAAGGTAAAGAATTATTCCCTGGAGTATGGATTGACTCTAGCCTTGCAGATGTCTTTTTTACCACTGTGAGACCCATTTCAATTTCTGATCTCTAGAAATTTAAGACCAAGATATTTAAGCCACCAGGGTAGTAATTTGTTATAGCAACAATACGAATCAGGTACAGACATTTATCCAACTACAATATTGTTCAGAAGAACTGCACTTAATTGTTCTGATTCATTCGTTTCCCATGGATAAGGTATTTCATGTTGAAACCACCTTATTTATTTATTTTATTAAAGTATCATAGATATACAATCTTATGAAGTTTTTACATGAGTAACATTGTGGTTACAACATTCACCCATATTACCAAGTCCCTCACACACCCCATTGCAGTCACTTTCCATCAGCACAGTAAGATGTTATAGAGTCATTATTTGTCTTTTCCATGTTGCACTGTTTCCCATGACCCAGCTACATAATATGTGCTAATCATAATGCTCCTTAATCCCCTTCTCCACACCTGGGCGGAACCTCAGGTTCTCTGAGTACTCTGCCTGTCTTTGCTTTCCAACCCCTCTAATCTCCAGAGTACAATGCAATGTAAGTTCATACTCTTGGAGCAGATCTTGAATTTCAAGTTGATTCAAACATATGTGATTTCCCTTTCTTTATTCTCTAGCTTTATAAAAGGCTTATTTCACCACAGTGCATATGATTTTAAAGTAGTCTTTGTGCATGTATGTATATGTGTGTGTTTATCTGACAGAAAAATATATTCAAATATGTACACACAGGGCCTTCCGGGAAGATGGCGGTGTGAGCAGGGCGGCAGAAATCTCCTCCCAACACTATATTTATCTACGAAAACACAGAAAATACATCTATTCCTAAAAGAGAGATGAGAATACACAGGAAAGCGCACAGCATGTAGCTACACCCGAGAGCACTCGGCACCCCAAGAGGTGGGTAAGATATGGGGCCGCGACCCAGTGGGACCCGAGCCTTCCCCCACACCAGCACACCGGCGGGAGGAGAGGATTCAGAGCCGGGAGGGAGTGGAAGTGCACCCCACGAAGTAGCCAGCCCCGGTGATCTGCATGGGGAGCGCTGACCCACACTGCACAGTGCAGTGGGGATTGGAGAGACAGAGCGGCAGGATCTGAGCTGGGAACCCCCCTGGGTGCTTGCAGCCAGCTCCCGGGAAGGAAAAAAAAACGCGCGCATGTTCTTCAGCGGTCTTAAAGAGACAGGAGCCCAGCAGAGGAGCCGGATCGCCCCAGCACACTCAGCCCAGCAGGCTGGGAGTCCTGGAGAGTTTCAGACACCTTAGCTGGTGACTGAGGAAGCGTAGCCATACTTAACACTTCTCACTGAAATAAACAGCCTCCTATTTGTTCCCACCCCTGCCAGAGTGATAAAGGGCCCTGCAGAGCAGCACAGTCACACCTGTGGAATAGTAGGGCAACAGAGCCACCTAGAGCATTCCCACAGAATCTACATCCAGTGGACATTTTTTTTGTTTTTTTTGTTTTGTTTTGTTTTTTCTTTTCTTTTTTCCTTTTTTTTCTTTCTTTCTTTTTTTTCTCTTTTTTTTCTTCTCTTTTAAAAGTCTTAAAGAGCCCAGTTGACATACGTGGCAACTATCAGTGACAAATTATATAGCCATGAAAAGACAGAGGAATATGGTTCAGACCAAAATCAACCAGACAACCCCAGAGAGGGAGTCTGAAGGGATGGAAATGCACAGCCTCCCTGAAAAAGAATTCAGAATAAAAGTCATAACCATGCTGATGGACTTACAGAAAAATGTGCAAGAGCTGAGGGAGGAAGTGGGGGAACTGAGGATAGACAATACAGAAATCAGACAAGCGATCGACGGGCTTAACAGCAGAATAGATGAGATGCGAGAGACTGTTAATGCAATAGAAAACAGAGAACAGGAGTACAGAGCAGCTGAGGCAGAGAGAGATAAAAGGATGTCTAGGAATGAAAGAATATTAAGAGAACTGTGTGAAAATCCAAACGGAACAATATTCACATTATAGGAGTACCATAGGAAGAAGAGAGAGAAAAAGGGTTAGAAAGTGTCTTTGAAGAAATAATTTTTGAAAACTTTCCCTCGCTGGGGAAGGAAGTAGTCTCGCAGTCCACCGAAGCTCATAGATCTCCCAACACAAGGGACCCAAGGAAGACAACACCAACACACATAATAATTATGATGGCAAAATCAAAGATAAAGACAGGGTATTAAAGGCAGCTAGAGAGAGAAAAAAGATCACCTACAAAGGAAAACCCATCAGATTACCATCAGACTTCTCAACAAAACCTTACAGGCCAGAAGAGAATGGCATGATATATTTAAAGTTATGAAACAGAAGGGTCTCGAACCAAGAATATTGTATCCAGCATGATTATCATTTAAATATGATGGAAGGATTAAACAATTTCCAATTAAACGAAAGTTGAGAGAGTTTGCCTCTCATAAAACACAACTACAGGATATCTTAAATGGACTGCTCTACATGGAAGCACACCTAAGGCTAAAAAGATGTCACCAGAGGAAAAAAAATATAGCAAAGAAACCAGACGATCCAAATACTAACTAAAGGCAAAGAATAAAACACCTATTATAGAAAGAATGGAGGCGGAAGCATAAGAAGGGAGAGAAAGAAAGAAACATCAGACTGTGTTTACAATAATTTAACAAGAAAGTTAAGTTAGATTGTTAGATAGTAAAGAAGCAACCCTAGAACCCTTGGTAACCACGAATCTAAAGCCAGCAATGGCAATAAGTACATACCTATCAATAATCACCCTAAATGTAAATGGACTGAATGCACTAATCAAAAGACACAGAGTAACAAAATGGATAAAAAACCAAGACCCATCTGTATGCTGCCTACAAGAAACTCACCTCAAATCCAAAGATATACACAGACTAAAAGTGAAGGGATGGAAAAAGATATTTCATGCAAACAACAAAGATTGAAAAGCATGTGTTGCAGTACTTGTATCAGACAAAATAGACTTCAAAATGAAGAAAGTAGCAAAAGATAAAGAAGGACATTACATAATGATAAAGGGGTCAGTCCAACAAGAAGATATAACCATTATAAATATATATGCACCCAACACAGGAGCGCCAGCACATGTGAGACAAATACTAAGAGAATTAAAGGAGGAAATAGACAGAAATGCATTCATCTTAGGAGACTTCAACACACCACTCACTCCAGAGGACAGATCAACCAGACAGAAAATAAGTAAAGACACAGAGGCACTGAACAACACACTAGAACAGATGGACCTAACAGACATCTACAGAACTCTACACCCAAAAGCAACAGGATACACATTCTTCTCAAGTGCACATGGAACATTTTCCAGAATAGACCACATACTAGGCCACAAAAAGAACCTCAGTAATTTCAAAAATATTGAAATCCTACCAACCAACTTCTCAGATCACCAAGGTATAAAACTGGAAATAAATTTTAGAAAGAAATCAAAAAGGCTCACAAATACATGGAGACTTAACAACATTCTCCTAATTAATCAATGGGTTAACGACCAAATCAAAACAGAAATCAAAGAATATATGGAAACTAATGACAACAACAACACAAAGCCACAACTTCTGTGGGACGCAGCAAAGGCAGTTCTAAGAGGAAAGTACATTGCAATCCAGGCCTATTTAAAGAAAGAAGAACATTCCCAAAAGAACAGGCTAAAGACACAATTACTGAAATTGGAAAAAGAAGAACAAATGAGGCCCAAAGTCACCAGAAGGAGGGACATAGTAAAGATTAGAGAAGAAATACATAAAATTGAGAAGAATAAAAGAATGGAAAAAATCAATAAAACCAAGAGATAGTTCTTTGAAAAAATAAACAAAATATATAAACCCCTAGCCAGAATCATTAAGAGAAAAAGAGAATCTACACACATAAACACAATCAGAAATGAGAAAGGAAAAATCACGACAGACCCCACAGAAATACAAAGAATCATAAGAGATATTATGAGAATCTATATGCTAACAAGCTGGAAAACAAAGAAGAAATGGACAACTTCTTAGAAAAATACAACCTTCCAAGACTGACAAAGCAAGAAACAGAGAAACTAAACAGACAAATCACCAGTGATGTAATCTAAGTGGTAATCAAAAAAATACCCAAGAACAAAACCCCTGGGCCTGATGGATTCACCTCTGAATTCTACCAGACATACAGAGAAGAAATAACACCGATTCTCCTTAAAGTTTTCAAAAAATAGAAGAGGAGGGAATACTTCCCAACTCTTTCTATGAAGCCAGCATCACTCTAATACCAAAACCTGGCAAAGCCCTCACCAAAAAAGAAAATTACAGACCAATATCCCTGATGAATATAGGTGCAAAAATACTCAACAAAATATTAGCACACCGAATTCAAAAATACATCAAGAGGATCATACACCATGATCAAGTGGGATTCATCCCAGGGATGCAAGGATGGTACAACATTCGAAAATCCATCAACATCATCCACCACATCAACAAAAAGAAAAACAAACACCACATGATCATCTCCATAGATGCTGAAAAAGCATTTGACAAAATTCAGAATTCTTCCTGATTAAAACTCTCAACAAAATGGGCATAGACGGCAAGTACCTCAGCATCATAAAGGCTATATATGACAAAACCACAGCTAACATCATACTTAATGGTGAGACGCTGAAAGCTTTTCATCTAAGATCGGGAACAAGACAGGGATGCCCACTCTCTCCACTGTTATTCAACATAGTAATGGAGGTCCTAGCCACAGCAAACAGACAAAACAAAGACATACAAAGCATCCAGATTGGTAAAGAAGAAGTCAAATTGTCACTATTTGCAGATGACATGATACTGTACATAAAAAACCCTAAAGATTCCATTCCAAAACTACTAGAACTAATATCTGAATTCAGCAAAGTTGCAGGATACAAAATTAACACACAGAAATCTGTTGCTTTCCTATACACTGATGATGAACTAACAGAAAGAGAAATCAGAAAAACAATTCCATTCACAATTGCATCAAAAAGAATAAAATACCTAGGAATAAACCTAATGAAGGAACTGAAAGACCTGTACTCTGAAAACTACAAGACACTCCTAAGAGAAATTAAAGAGGACACTAACAAATGGAAATGCATCCATGCTCTTGGCTAGGAAGAATAAATATTGTCAAAATGGCAATACTACCTAAAGCAATCTACAGATTCAATGCAATCCCTATCAAACTACCAACAGCTTTCTTCAATGAACTGGAAAAAATAATTCTAAAATTCATATGGAACCACAAAAGACCCCGAATAGCCAAATAAATCCTGAGAATGAGGAATACAACAGGGGGAATTACACTCACTGACTTCAAGCTCTACTACAAGCCACAGTAATCAAGTCAATTTGGTATTGGCACAAAAACAGAACCACAGACCAATGGAACAGAATAGAAAATCCAAACATTAACCCAAACATATACAGTCAATTAATATTTGATAAAAGTGCCTTGGATATACAATGGTGAGATGACTGCCTCTTCAGCCGCTGGTGTTGGAAAAACTGGACAGCTACATGTAAGAGAATGAAACTGGTCTACTGTCTAGCACCATACACAAAGGTAAATTCAAGGTGGATCAAAGACGTGAATGTAAGTCATGAAACCATAAAACTCTTAGAAAAGAACATAGGCAAAAATCTCTTGGACATAAACATGAGCAACTTCTTCATGAACATATCTCCCCGGGCAAGGGAAACAAAAGCAAAAATGAACAAATGGGACTATGTCAAGCTGAAAATCTTCTGTACAGCAAAGGACACCATCAGTAGAACAAAAATACATCCTACAGTATGGCGAATATATTCATAAAAAATGTATCTGATAAAGGATTGACATCCAAAATATATAAAGAACTCATGCACCCTAACAAACAGAAAGCAAATAATCCAATTAAGAAATGGGCAGAGGACATGAATAGACACTTCTCCAAAGAAGAATTTCAGATGGCTAACAGGCACGTGAAAAGATGCTCCACATCACTAATCATCAGAGAAATGCAGATTAAAACCACAATGAGATATCACCTCACACCAGTGAGGATGGCCAACATCCAAAACACAAACAACAACAAATGTTGGCGAGGATGTGGAGAAAAGTGAACCCTCCTACACTGCTGGTGGGACTGCAAATTAGTTCAACCATTGTGGAAAGCAGTATGGAGGTTCCTCAAAAAACTCAAAATAGAAATCCCATTTGACCCAGGAATTCCACTCCTTGGAATTTACCCTAAGAATGCAGCAGCCCAGTTTGAAAAAGACAGATGCACCCCTATGTTTATTGCAGCACTATTTACAATAGCCAAGAAATGGAAGCAACCTAAGTGTCCATCAGTAGATGAATGGATAAAGAAGATGTGGTACATATACACAATGGAATATTATTCAGCCATAAGAAGAAAACAAATCCTACCATTTGCAACAACATGGATGGAGCTAGAGGGTATTATGCTCAGTGAAATAAGCCAAGCCGAAAAAGACAAGTATCAAATGATTTCACTCATATGTGTAGTATAAGAACCACAAAAAAAAAAGATACTGAAGGAGCAAAACAGCAGCAGACTCACAGAACCCAAGAATGGACTAATAGTTACCAAAGCGAAAGGGACTGGGGATAATGGGCGGGAAGGGAGGGATAAGAGGGAAAAAGGGCATTACGATAAGGAGATGTAATGTTGGGGGAGCACAGGAAGGGCAGTACAACTCAGAGAAAACTCTCACTACGCTGATGGACCGTGACTGTAATGGGGTTGTTGGCGGGGACCTGATGAAGGTGTAGTTTAATAATCGTAATATTGCACATGTAATTGTAAATTAATGATAATAAAATAAATTATATTACAAAAAATATGTACACACAAACATCCCTTTATCCTTGAATTTGTTATTTGGATTCAACAATGTATTTCTAAAGATTTTGCTTTTCATTACAGCATCGTTCAGAAGTTATGTATACAATTTCACATTATTTTCAAACCTAAGGGCACAGATGTAGGGGGATTGAATTTTTAATAATTATATCATAATTACACATAATACATACTTCTTGAGTTTTGCATAAATAGAAACATGCCGTAGGCACGCTTTATTATAAAATTTTTTATTATTCCACTTACACTTTTAATTGGTACAGTTTATTGCATGGAATTATGCTGTCATAAATTTGTTAGAAGTAAAAAAAGAGAGTGGTTCATGACTCAGGTCAGGACCTGGAACACAAGAAGCTGCGCCCTAATGGGTGCGGCACATCTCCTCTAACTGTGAAAAAGTAAAGGTTCATATGTAGATGTTAAAATAATGGACTTGATTCAGCTCACAATTGATAAACTCATTTTTATCCCTGTAAACTAGAAGATTACCCTACATACATGAGTAAAATGACACAAATGGGTTCAAGACAGAAGAATATTACAACCATGCACATCATCAGGAATGTTAGAAACACAATATTGGCATTTTCATCTGACTGTTGCTTACTGAAGACCCTGCTTAGTTCAGAACATCCCTCCATCTGTGTTTGATCTCTGTGGGACTGCTATATTGTGTCTAACCTCCACCAACAACAGTAGTTTTTGCCCCACAGAGTGCTTCAACTCTCCTTGGAGTCCAGCTCCATTAATCACCAATTCAAAATGCAATGTGGACTCATATTGCCAGCACAGATCTCCACAGCCATGTGTGGAAGATTTCTGAACATTCATCATTCCCTACTCCATTCTTCTTCCTCCTGCTTTTGTGCTGGCATGTTGGAAGAGTTTGTGTCCTAGTCAATTATGGCTCTGCCTCTTTGCCCTTCCAAATGTGTCCTTTCTTCACCATGTGTTCTACAGTCTTCAGGTCATTTATTGGGTTAGTTGTTTTGCTGAAGTAGCTTACTGAGTGTGCCTCTGGGAGGAAGTTCTTGCTTGCTGCCCTACCCTGCCATATTTTTACCACCCTACCCACTTCATATTAAACCACACTATAAGGAAAGTAATTAAGCTAGTGATATACCAGGGCATGATGTTCACACATGGAAAATAATGGTGTCAGATTTTCCTCTTTGATAAAATCATTAAATAGCTGTGGCTGGCAAAAGTTCATTTTTCCATAGGAGTAATACAACTCATGATGATTTTGGAGGTCAAACAAAAGAAAAAACTAGTAAATATCATATATTTTATTTGAGAAGAAATTGTTCTTAAGTGATCCATGAAGTCTCTTGAGATAAGTAGGAATTTTACAACATCATATCCAATGTGGGAAATATTGGGACACTTAGAAATTGACAAAGGAGAAATCTCATGGATAGCAGAGAGATCACAAAACTTAATAAACTGATTTACATAAATTGAATGGAGAAGAAAATTTCTGGCTCTGAGGCTTGAAGCCCTGCAATCACAGGCATTTCTTCATTCACGGGACAATTTGTCCTTTTTTACATTCCAAATAATGCTTTCAAAGCCCTCTTTATGTCTTTATTTCTGAAACTGTAGATGAATGGGTTCAACATGGGTGTGATTGCAGTGTACATCAATGAGGCTGTTGCACTGGAGTGTGAGCTGTGTGTAACCGCAGAGCTATGGCACATTGCTCTGCTCATACAATAAAATAAGGAAACAATGGGGAGGTGACATGCCCAGATGGGAAATACTTTATATTTCCCCTGAGCTGATGATGTTCTATGTACGGAGGAAACAACCTTAGAGTAGGAGTAAAGGATCCAAGCCATGGGACCACCACCCAGGAGCACAGCTACAAAATCCATCACTCCCACTAGAAAAAAATGGGTCAAACACAAAATGGGCATACCATAAGACAGGATAGACATATTTACAATTAAATTAAAATAAAATAAGACTTTTAGTTTCAGAGAAATGATAATATTAATCACAATGAGATACTATAATACAGACATCAGTTTAGCTAGAATGAAAACAAAATAATGTGCTGTCAAAGTATGAAAGGATGAGATCAACATGCAGGGCTATTGAGAACTTAAATTGGCAAATACACACTGGAAAAAGGGAAGTATATACTACAACTGTGTGCATGCCTACAGTTCCTGTACATAAACAACTCCAATATTATAATTCTTTTATTGAAGTATAGTTGGTATACATTATATTGGTTTCAAGTATACAACATAATGGTTCATACATTACTAAATCCTCACTGCAGCATGAGATGGGAAAAAGATTGTGACATGAGAAGTGAGTCATGAACCTCTTCCCAAAACTACATATAACATGGATAATAAGAGAACGGTGTGACCAATTGAAACAGAACAATATTTGTATTATGGGGGTAGTAGAAGAAGAAGAATAGAGAAAAGGGGATAGAAAGTCTCTCTGAGAAAATAATTGCTGAAAAATTCTCCAATCTGGGAAGGAAATAGTCTCACAGGTCATGGAAATGCAGATATATCCCAACACAAAGGAACCAAGGAAGACATCACCAAGACAAATAACACTTAAAAGGGCAAAATGAAGGAAAAAGAGAGAGTATTGGAAGAATGCAGAGAGAGAAAACAGATCACATATAAAGAAGAACTCATCAGGCCATCAGCAGGCTTTTCATCAGAAACATTACATGACAGTTGGGTGTGGCATGATATATTTAATGCAATGAAAGAGAAGGGCCTCCAACTAAGAAAACTCTAACCAGCAACGTTATCATTTAAATTTGAATAAGAGGTTAAACGATTTCCAGATGAGCAAAAGTTGAGGAAATTTACCTCCCACAAACCATTTCTACAGTGTATTTTGAAAGGACTGCTCTGGTTGGAAGTTTTCCTTCCCACAAACCATTTCTACAGTGTATTTTGAAACGATTGCTCTGTGTGGAAGTTCTCCTAAAGCTAAATAGCTGTCACCAGGGAAAATACAACCACAGTAAAGCCAGAAGACTGAATAATTACTAAGCAAATACAACATTAAATCAACTACTCACAAAGTCATTCAAGGGATACACAAACAGTACAGAATATGACACCTAATACATAGAGAGTGGAGGAAGAAGAAGAAGGGAGAAAAAAATAACCTTTAGATTATGTTTGAAATAGCATAATAAGCAAGTTATATTAGAGTGTTAGATAGTAAGGAAGCTGCCCTTAAACCTTTGGTAACCACAAATCTAAAGCTTTCAGTGACAATAAGGACATATCTATCAATAATCACCCTAAATGTAAATGGACTGAATGCACCAATCAAAAGCTACAGAGTCACACAATGTACAAAAAAAAAGACCCATTTTATATGCTGCCTACAGAAGACTCACTTCAAACCCAAAGACATACACAGGCTAAAAGTGAACGGATGAAGAAAGATATTTCATGCAACTAATAGGGAGAAAAAAGCAAGAGTTGCAGTAGTTGTATTAGACAAAAAAGACTTCAAAACAAAGAAAGTCACAAGAAACGAAGGACATTACATAATGATAAAGGTGTCAGTCTAACAAGACGATATAACCATTATAAATATCTATGCACCAAATAGAGGAGATTCTTAGCATGTGAAATAAACACTAACAGAATTAAAGGGGGACATAGAATGCAATGCATTCATTTTAGGAGACTTCAGCACACCACTCACTCCAAAGAACTGACCAACCAGACAGAAAATAAGTAAATAGAATGATATACTGATCAGCACATTAGAAGATATGGACACATCAATAGAGCATTCCACCCAAAAGCAGCAGGATACACATTCTTCTCAAGTGTACATGGAATGTATTCCTGAACAGATAACATACTAGGCCACAAAGAGAATCTCAATAAAATAAAAAAGACTGAAACTATACCAACAAGCTTCTCAGACCACAAATTTATGAAACCAGAAATAAATTATGCAAAGAAAACAGAAAAGCCCACAAACACATGGGGGCTGACAACACACTTCTAAATAATCAGTTGACAAATGACCAAATAAAAACAGAGATTAAGCAATATATGGAGATAAATGAAAACACCTCAATATCCTAATAACTGTGGGATGCAGTGCAGACAGTTCTAAGAAGAAACTATATAGCAATACAGGCTTACATGAAGAAACAAGAACAATTGAAAATGAACAATATTAAATCACAGTTAATGAAACTCAAAAAAGAACAAGTGTGGCCCAAAGTGAGTAGAAGGAGGAACATAAAAAGGATCAAAGCAGAAAGAAAAAAAATTGAGAAGAATAAAACGACTGAAAAAATCACTGAAACCAGGAGCTAGTTCATTGGGAAAATAAACAACATAGATAAAGTGCTAGACTGACTTTATAAAAAAAATAAAGAGAATGTACAAACATAAACAGAATTAAAATTGAAAAAACCATGGAAAAAGGAAAAATGACAATGAACACCACAGAAATACAATAAATTATTAGAGAATACCATGAAAAATTATATGCCAACAAACTTGATTACCTGGAAGAAATGGACAATTTTCTAGAAAAATGCAACCTTCCAAGAATGACCCAGGAAGAAACAAAAAATCTGAACAGATCAATTACCATCAATGAAATTAAATCAGTAATCAAAAATCAACCTAAGAACAAAAGATCTGGGTCAGATGGCTTCATGGCCTAAATATATTAAAAATTAAAAGAGCTAATACTCATTCTCCTTAAAATTTGCCAAAACGTAAAAGAGGAGAGAATACTTCCTAACTGATTCTGTGAAGCCAGCATAAATCTAATACTAAAACGAGGCAAAGACACCACAAAAAAGGAAATTACAGACCAGTGTCTCTGACGAACACAGATGTAAAAATGCTCAACAAAATATTAGCAAGTAGAATTTTAAAAATACACAAAAAAGATCATATACCATGACCAATGGGATTTATTTCACGGATGCTAGGATAGTATAATATTCAAAAATCAATATTATACACCACATAATCAAGAAAAAGGACAAAAATCATGATCACCTCAATAGATGCTGAAAAAGTTATTTGACAATATTCAACAGGCATTCATGATAAAAACTCAACAAAATGGGTATAGAGGATAAGTACCTCAATATAATAAAGGCCATATATGACTAACCCACAGCCAACATCATACCTAAAAGTTAAAAGCTGGAAGCTTTTCCTCTAAGATGGGGAACATGATGAGGATGCCCACTCTCTCCACTTTTATTCAGCATAGTACTGGAGGTCATATAGCATGGCAATAAGACAACACAAAGAAATAAAGGACATTCAGACTGGTAAGGAAGAAGGTAAGCTGTCACTGTTTACAGATGACATGATATTGTACCTAAAAAAAAAACTAAAGAATCCAACCAAAAATGACTATATATCTCAACTGAATTCAGCAATGCTGCCTGATACAAAATTAATACACAGAAATCTGTTGCATACCTATGTACTAAGAATGAACTAGCAGAAAGAGAAATCAAGAAAACAGCTCAATATACAATTGCATCGAAAAGAATAAAATAACTAGGAATAAACCTAACCAATAAAGTGAAAGACCTATGCTCAGGAAACTACAAGACACTCATGAGAGAAATTATGAAAGACCCCAATAATTGGAAATACACCCCATGCTCATGGACAGGAAGAAATAATATTGTGAAAAGGGCCATCCTACTTAAAGAAATCTTCAGATTCAATGTAATCCCTATCAAAATAGCAACATCATTTTTCAATGAACTAGAAAAAATAGTTCTTAAATTAATATGGAACCACAAAAGAGCCCAACTAGCTAAAGCAATGCTGAGAAGGAAGACCAAAGCTGGGGGTATTATAATAACTATCTTCAAGGTGTACTACAAAGTCACAATAATCAAAACAATTTGGTATTGTTACAAGAACAGACACATATCAATGGAAAAGAATGGAGAGCCCATATATAAACCCAATCATATATGGTCAATTAATAAATGATAAAGGAGCATTGGAAACACAATGAGGAAATGACTGCCTCTTCAACAGCTGTTGTTGGCAAAACTGGACCACTACATATAAGAAAATGAAGCTGGATTATTGTCTATATCCATACACAAAAATAAACTCAAAATTGATCAAAGACCTGAATGTAAGTCAGGAAACCATAAAACTCTTAGAAGAAAACATAGGCAAAAATCTATTGAATATAAAAATGTAAGACTTTTTCCTGAGCACATCTACTTGGGCAAGGGAACCAAATCAAAAATGAACAAGTGGGACTACATCAAACTAAAAGCTTCTGTACAGGAAAGGGCACCATCAGCAGAACAAAAAGGCATCCTACAGTATGGGAGAATATATTCATAAATGACTCAACTGGTAAGGAGTAAACATTAAAAATATGTAAAGAACTCATGTGCCTCAATACCCAAAAAACAAATAACCCAATCAAAAAATGGATGGAGGATCTGAACACTTCTCCAGTCAAGAAATTTGAATTCCAAACAGGCACATGAAAAGATGCTCCACATCATTATTCATCATGGAAATGCTAAATAAAACCACAATGAGACATCAGCTCACATCAGTTAGGATGGCCACCATCCAAAATCCAAGAAATCAAAAATGCTGGTGAGGATGTGGAGAAATGGTAGTGCTCCTACATTGTTCAAGGGAATATAAATTGGTTCAACCATTGTGGAATGCAATATGGAAGTTACTCAAAAAACTAAAAATAGAAATACCACTTAAACCAGTAAATCCACTCCTGTAAATTCACCCAAAGAAAACAAGACCTCTAATTTGAAAAGACATACGTTACCCCTATGTTTATAGCAGCACTATTTACAAGAGCCAAGATATGGAGACAACCTAAGTGTCCATGAATACATGAATGGATTAAGAAGATGTACATATACACAAAGGAATACTAATCAGCCATGAATAGAAAATAAATCCTACCATTTATAACAACATCAATGGAGCTAGAGGGTATTATGCTCAGTGAAATAAGCCAGGTGGAGAAAGACAAGTACCAAATGATTTCAATCATTTGTGGATTATCACAAGAAAGCAGAACTGAAGGAACAAACTAGCAGCAGACTCACAGACTCCAAGAAGGGACTTGTAACCACTCCAACGGGGAGGCATTAGAGGTAGTGGGTGGGGAGGGAGAAGAGGATTAAGGGATTTGAATCACATTATAGTAGACACCAAAGAAGGCAGGACAGCATGGAGAAGATAAGTAATGGCTCTACAGCATCTTACTACACTGATAGTGACTGCAATATGGGGGTGAAGACTTGATAATAGTGGTGAATGTTGAAAGCACAATGTTGTTCAAGTGAAGCCTTCATAACATTTTATATCAATGATACTTTAAAAAAGGGGGGGAAATATAGTATATGCAAATCTAAAATAAAACACATGAATACTCCATAAAACTTTATATTTTTAACAACTTATCAAAAATGCTCTCATATGTAAGAGCATCCAATTAGAAAATATTCTATGTTGAGCACAGAAGTCTGATGTTACAAGTACTGTCAAATTTAATGCTATTCATCATGATGGGATAATAATCTGAACCATAAGCAAATGGTTAAAAAAGTTCTCTAATGAAAATCTTGACAATATATAAATTCTCATGCTTATTAGAAGGCCTCATATCTAGCCTATAGCAAATGAAGAATGTGGGGGTCAAAGCTATATTAGAGAAATTGAAATTATGCAAGACATACAAACATTTTTCTCAAGGTGAAAATAAAAAAGGAAAGGAATGAACATGCTACATAGAAAATGAACGTATTCATTACTATATGATGTATGTACATAAAGCAGGAAGGAGATTAGAAACATCTCACTGTCATCTTTGAAACTGAAAAATATATCCAATTAAATGCTTTCTGATTTTCTATTCAGAACCTGAGAAAATCTGTTTTTCATTAAAGCATGTGATTTAGGAAAAGTAACCAATGTTTTGGCTCTTAAGCTTATGGCAATTTCAATCCAATTTTATAACCGCACAGGTAGACCCATTTTGATGAAGTACCTCAGACTTCTCATTAACAACAAGAAGACTGGTTCTCCAAATTATGACCCATGGTGTGGGAATTATACTTAGTAATTAAAGGTTAAATAAAATGGGAGTTAGCAAGCCAAAGTAAAGCAAACTAAGCAGACACTTAGTTAATCCCCTTCAAAGGCCCCAGATAGACTTTTGACTTATATCCTTAACATATTTTGCAGGAATTTAGACCCCCACCAGATGGGCCACTTCCTGACAGCAAGCACACAGACCCCAGACTGGGTGGAGCCAGTACAGTGATAGCTAAGACTGCTGAAACTATCCCCTGTCACCTCACCACTGACCAGTCAGAAGGGGCATGAGCTGATAACACACCAAGCAACCCTTTCCCTTACATTTGATTTTAAAAGCCCTTGCTTGTAAGTCAACAAGGAGTTCAGGACTTTAAGCATTATCTACCTGTTCTCCTTGCTTGGTACCCTGTAATAAACATCAACTTTCTCTCACTGCATCCCTATGTTATTTTTTGGTTTCACTACTGATGTCAGTGTTGCCTTTACTGCATGTTTGGTGAGTGGAACCAGGTTTGTTTACGTGGTTTTAACAATTTCATCTTAGATGGTTTTAATCAGCATGCTATGGTTGGCATGAAAAGAAAGGAAAATCAGCATCATATTTTGATCTTGTAAACCTGATTCAAGAAACTTGTTCGCTCTAATCATATGACAATATAGTATATTTCCCGGTTCATTTATATTTTAACAAATACATTCACACTGAGGTCTGGCAAAGAACACTTTAGAAGCTAAAAATAATTGGGTTAAATTATGTTCATCACTAGTTCTGGGGAAATTGTCAACCAGAGTGATATTCTCATTTGAAAAGGAGATAAGCCACAAAGAATGTATTAACATATTATTCATAAGTTATCTTCCTGATAGCTACTAATCTTAAAGCATATTAAATTCTGTTTTGTATCAATGAAATACTAGAACTAGAAGTAATCACCTGAATTTTAATATACTTAAACTTCCACTTTTCATTATATTTAAATTATTTTTATGTAGGAAAATTAACAATAGAGATGAATGAAGGGACATATTGGGATGTGACTTTTTTCTCTTTGCTTCAGGCTCCAGGGAAGACAGGCTGGTCCCTTTTTTTAATATTAATTTTGTGACTGTGTATGTTTCCCTCTGTCTGATGCTGAATTGGGATTTATCCCTAGAAACATTACTGAATCAAAATGATATAGGAAATTTTAATTTAACTCTTAGAAACACTCAGTGAGGAAGTAAAACTGAAAATTAATTATTGCTACAGGACCAGATCTTTGAAGATGATTCACAGAAGGATCCAATGCCCTGATACCCATTCCTCTCCTGATAGACTTCCATAGAGCATTTTAACTTCACAAAATAATCCTTCAACTACACCCCAGACGCTGGAGCTATTATATAATTTAATTTTGTTCTTGTATAACAGTTCTGTCATATAGATAACAACAGTCCTATTTACATAAGAAATTTACACAACACATGTATAAAAATTATTTAAATATTAAAGGAGATTTTACAGAAGAAAGCATTTAGGAACATGCAAGAAAATTGAAGGTCCTGTACTCACTCTTTACAGAAATGCCCAGGAGAAACCACAGCAAAGCCCCTTCTACAGGTATCAGGACCCTGGATAGCAAGTCTTTTCCTCCTACTGGACTGGGCTCTAACTCATCCCAAAGTTGAAGCCAGGACTCCACAGTCCTGGAAAAATTAAGCTCAGCTCCTCCCTCTGGCAAACGTACAGAGCATCCTGGAGGAACCACCATGTGCTCAGTGTGGGCCAGAAACGACAAGCTCAGGCATCCCACGCTGGTCGTGGTGTGCAGAGCAGGAGTCTCAGATCAGGTTACTAGTGGGGGCTGGGTCCCTTCTTGACAGTCCCTGAAAAAGGCTGAAATTCATTATATGGAGTATTCAGTGCCAGTATTTGGTAAGTGCCAAGAGAAAAGGAGCCGATTGTTCTGTGCCCAGATGGGATATTATATAGATACCATGAACGTAGGTTCAAACTGAACATACAAAATCCCACTGACTTTCAATAAACCAGTAATAAAAGACTGGAATATGTTATAAACTACCATTTAAATCCACCAAAAATAAAGAAGTACAAAAAAGCAAATTCTCAAGTATAAATGCAACAAAAAAATTTGCAGATCTCTGTGGGAAAATATGTGAAACATTCTTAAAGGCAATGAAAGTAAAAACAAATCAGTTGAGAGTTACCCTGTCCATGATCAAAATTCAGAATATGACTAAAACGTCACTTTTCCTCAAATAATCCCAGAGCCCCAAAGCGATCACGACGGTCTCACCAGCCTGCTGTGGATATCGGCGGGTCATCGGAAACCCTGTCTACGCTGCACAGTGATGAAGAGAACACTGATGGACTCAAGCTTTCAGATTTCAATTGATTACACGGCTACAGTAAGCAAAGGGGCATAATATTAAAAATGAATATACACAGTTAAGTGAAATAGAAAAGAGTTCACAAACGGACTTATACAAATACATAAACTTGCGCTTGGTCAAAAAAATAAAAGCCCTTCCACACAGAAAAGAGGACATTTAGACATTAGTGTTTCATCTTTTTGTTATATACAGATTATCATCAACAAATGGAGATGGGACAAACACATGATCACATGGAAATAAATACAGAGGACTCAAAATCAGAGGGCATAAACATCAATACAAACACCTATAAATACAGAGGACCCAAGCACTAGACACAGAATTTACAGAAAATGGAACATTACAGATCGATATCCTTGGTGAACATAGTTGCAAAAATCCTCAGTAAGTTATTAGCAACCTGAACTCAAAAATACATTACAAAACTCATTCACCAAGAGCAAATAGAATTTATTCCAGGGATGCAGGATGGTTAAATATCCACAAATCAATCAATGTGATACACCACATTAACAAGAGCAAGGATAAAAATCATCATCTCAATAGATGCTGATAAAAGATTTGACAAAATTGAGCATTAATTCATGATAACATCTCTCAACAAAGGGTACAGAGGGAACATACCTCAACATATTAGAGGCCATATATGACAAACTCACAAATAACAACATACTTAATGGCAAAAAACCGACAGATTTTCCTCTAAGATCAGGAAAAAGACAAGGATGCTGTCTCATCACCTTTACTCAACATACCAATAGAGGTCCTATCCATGGCAATCAGACTAGAAAAAGAGATAAAATTCATTCAAATTGTTAAAGAAGTAACATTGTCCCTATTTGCAGATGACATGATACTATGTATAGAAAATGAGACTCCACCAGGAAGCAGCAGAATTAATAAATAAATTCATCAGCAGAACAAAAAGGCATCCTATAGAGGTGTCATTAAAACATGTATCTTATCACCCTTAATTTTATTTTCTTCTACAGTCCCTGTGGCCTGCATGCACCCCCTGGCTTTAGCAGCTATGTGATGTTTGCTCTGAAATCCATTCCTGTTCATCTACTGACCACGTGTGGAATGGTGGAGCTATGGACTTAATTTGCATAGGGCTTTGAACCTAGCTGAATCCTCTGGCTTAAGGATTATCATGATTTTATTGCTGTTGCTATTATACATTATTAGTCTGGTGACAATGCTCCAGTTTTCTCACACAGGGGCTATTGCAGAAGATGGGAAATGAGTAAGGAAAGCTTTTTGGAGGGGTGGGCTGTGGATAAAATTTCAATATTTCTGGAATCTCTCACATGGTCCTAGTGTATTTCCATATCAAGAGGTGTTTCCAAAAGGTGGAGCGAAAGAGTCCATCTCCATATAAATAGGCAATTATAAAGGGGATAGAGGGCGTATCTGGATAGGAGAGGTTGGGTGGGGTCCCTTTTTTTCAGCCAGGTTGTGAGAGACAGGGGTGAGCAGAAGTGGAAAACAGCTTGTGAGCAAAAAATGGTCTCTTCCAATTTATTTATCCCTTTGACTGATTTCAGTTTCAAAGGTATTTTGCTCAAGGCTGGGAAGATATTTTCCCCCTGGAGTCACACTCACAGTGATGGAAAAATCAATGTATTATCAATTTTATGATTCAGATGAGAACCATTCTTTTTGTACCATCAGTTTCAGACTTCCCTGTCCAATTGTACTTGTAATAAATGCATTCTCTGTCTCCAAGAAGATTTAGGGAGTGTAAACAAATCAGCAAAATGTACCCCTCTGTAAGGGAAATCACATTTCAGACATTCTGGATGTGGAATGGAGTGACTGTCTCTTCACACAGGAGCAGCAGTAAAGCTTCAGGGGCAAGAAGTGTCCTGGTCCAGTGAGAGGGAAGTGTGGAGTGGGAATCCTGCTGGCAGGGAGGCTGTGAGGATAGTGGGGCCAGACCCCACTGGCATAGCCTGCATGCGGGCCATGGAGATGGAAGTCCATCCCATAGCCAAGAGGGAGGTTCCAAGGTAGCTCAGGCAAGCAGCTCTGGTCTACATTTTAGGAGAACTGTGGTTGGGAAGAAAGAGACTGTAACAATTCTCTGAGAGCCGTGATAAAGGGCTGAGCTACAGCAATGGTGGAGGGACAGGGCCCTGTACCTGACTCAGGGGGTGGTAATGAGGTAGGAAGTGGGTCCTGGTGATGGGCTCATGCTTGTCATGAATGACATCCTGTTACCACCTTGTCAACAGGACTGGTGGTTCCATTCAAGGAGAAACACAGGAGGACAGAATGTGACATGACTTGGCCAAGGTAAGGGAGGGGACATTTTACAACTCCGATAAGCCCTTCTCAAAAAGATGTCTCTCCCCAGTGCAACTTGCAGACAAACTGCCTTTTTTTGCTTTTACATATGGGTGCTTGATTATGTGCTGCATAGGGCTGTCACAGCCATTTTGGGACATGAAGTCCAAATGCTGAGCTAGCTTGAGGGAAAGGAGCTGGGTGATTATTTTCTGAACCAACTCCACAATTTCCTTTCTCTGGACTCATTAACTGAGATTGAATACTTCATCATTTAATGTTATTTTTGCTGGATATTATCTTATTTTTAGCCCAAAACTCCGATTACAAGTAATTGTAGAATTTTCTTAAAACTTAATACTTCTTTCCAAAGTCATTAGAATATGGATTTAAACATCAATTTTCCTGGAGTCAATGCAATTACAGAGTTATCTGACAATTTAACCATTTCTTATAACCTGTTTTTTTTACTAGCCTTAAAATTCAGATTACAATAGATACAGAGTAGCTTTACCTACCACACAGAGATTGTTATTTGATTAAGTTTCTGTATGTGATATACTGTTAATATATCATGTTTTCCTATTTTATATTTTGTACAATCAGCAAGCACAACTTTATAGAAAAATTTTTTACCTAGTATTACACCCACACATTATTAGGAGGCCCAGTTCCCACATCTCCTAATTACGCCAGACAGGCTACGCTGCCCTACATAGTAGGGTAAGTTCCCAGGTCCTCTTGCCAAATCCCGTGGAGTCATTCAAAATCTCTCTTTCTAAAGAGAATCATCTGTTTCTCTTTGAATCCTTCAAGTAAAACAGGCATGGAATTCTAAATTCCCTTCTCAAGGGCCAGGAATTCATTCATTTTTAGTGAGTATTTCTCTGTGCCAGGCATCTGAGGTGTCACCAACAACAGCATACACACTTACGACCAATAGTAGGGCTCCAGGGTCTGTGATCTGTAATGAGAGTCACAGCCCATATCATGAAGAATCAAAGCATAATCATGCTCTGACCTCCTTTGGAGCCCCTGCAAAACTCACCACAAGTAGTCTAAAAAAATGCCAACATTTTGTAGATCATTTTTCTACCCCCTTACTTCCACTGCAGCAAGGGACCTGCCATCCTTTCTTAAAACCTAGAAAAGAATTCACTTCCTCCCTAGAGCTAAAAGCAGGGCTCTTGTAGGAACTTGATGAGCCCAGGCCTCAGGTCCATGCTGAAGGATGGGAGAAGGCAGTGACAGTTCTGTGCTGTCCCTGAAGACTTCCCTGAGTACCTACTATGGATCCAGCCCAGAAGCCAGGAAGACATTCACCATTAGACCAGCAGATGCTGGCAGGGGGAAGTGGGAGGAAATCAGAGTGTGGTCGCCACTGTTTACCAGGTGAGGAAACTGAGGCCAGGATGAGCAGGTACCAGGGCTCAGGGCCCCTGCCTCCTAGCCTCAAGCTTATGTCACTGGGCCAACATGTGCGGCCATCTCCAGGACTGGTGTCTGCACAGGCCAGTAATACAGATGGGAACTGCCCTCTCCCTTAGAGCAGGCACACAGCTCCCTTCTCCCGTCTATTGTTCTTCCTAGTCATGACACTGACATGAGCCATAGAGGGTCACTTTCAAGGAGTGGAAGTCAAGGCTTCCAGCACATGTCAAGGCAGAGGAAGCTCTCCTCACTTGCGACATATGATAGAGAAGTGGGAGAAATGGGTTTCAGAAGTCTGTGTTGTCACGATCAGTACTTCTTATTTTCCCCAGCAACCAAAAGGAAAAGCAGTCATCACCTGCACCCAGCCTGACACACAGGAGCCTGCCTAGAACCAAATTCCTGGAGTCAGCACAACTTAACATCTGCAGTGCATGCTCACGGCCTCAGCTTCACAAGGGGATCAGCTTCTATCAGAGTTCAGTTTGAAAACCCCTGCCAGAGAAGAGGGTGGGGCCCAAAGTCTCCCAGTCACAGTGTCTCCAGCAGCAATGGAAGCTCCACTTCCCTTGGAGATATTTCATGTCAGCTGAGCATTTGGAATGCCGGCCAATAATGCTGTATTAAGGGGAGAAAATTTCCAAACCTAGAGTTTTAATTTAATAAATATAATGTCTGTTTCTCTGACAACACTGAAGAACACAAAGAATTTCAAAGTAACTGGTCCCATTTTCTGAATAAAAGAACCCTTATTATACATTCATTGCTTCCTCTGAAGACCAACATGAGAACTAGCTGGATGTCACTAGCAAATTTTGACTTTTAAATGGCAAGTGCTGGACTTTTTGAGATACTTTCTCATTCTAATTTCTGCATTCACAGAACTTCAGCCGCTGCTGTACATGATATGGCCCACATAGGCTGTGCTAAAGAACCCTGGACATTCCCAGAGTCACCCCTGGGCCCTGTAGCTTCATCTGATCAACTCCCAGAGTCATCCTTGGGGGGCCCTTTCTCTGCTTCATCCTGCTCATTTCTGTCTTTCTGCTTAACATGCCCATACCCATAGCCATGATCCTGGAAAGGCAGGTGAGGCCAGCCTTCCAATACTCTCCAATTCTCGTCCCTCCTGCCTAGGTAGTTTCTGCCATTGCCTCCTCTTCCTGTAGCACCCAGTCTGCCTGGCTTTGTCCAGAAGCTCCTTCCAGTCTTCCTTCTCTCCATGTCTGCCCCAGGCCCCTCCCAGGTAGGGGCTCATAGAGCCCTCCCTTCTGCTCGCCCAGCAGTGCCTCCCCTGCAGTCTTTCTGGCATGAGTGACAAAGGGAAGAGAGCCCTCCCCCAGGAAAGGACAGTTCAGGTAGATCCCTCTGGAGAAACCAGGAGAGAAATTTATTTGCCCAATTACACAGGACTTTTTAAATGTGGCAGTTTTGCCAGGGGAAACATTTACAAACAAACATGCAAAAAACATTAATTAGCCACATCATATACACTTGCTCACATCAATGGGAGGGTCTCTCAGGAGCAGGGGGACCTTCAGAGTCCACCAGGAACTCACATTTCAATAGTGAAGCCCAACTCCTGCCAGGGGCACCTTCCTATCGGTTCAGTGATGTTTCTCCAGGAGTCAGATGAGGTGGCTCATACACAGGGCCTGGGGGAGCACGGTGGGGCTGTGGGCTTATGCCAGGCCCTCCTCAGTCATTGCCCCTATTTCCCAGGTGGAGGTCCACTTGATTCCAGAGAGAAGAGGTTCATTATTTTGAGTCAAAACACACCATGGCCCTGGGAAATAAAATGAATTTGTGGTTGCCCATTGTGTGCCAGCAGGCAAAGGCTCTGTAAGCTGCAGAGGCCCCAAGTTAGCTAGGTTAGATCAGCTGTGCTGCGAAGATTCCCTGTGACCACTCTTGCCTGTGTCACACACAGAGCCCCTTACCCCCACCATCACCGGGGAAACAATTAGTCTGGAACGCTCAAAAGAAGATAACCTGGTCTGGTGGTCTTACCGTAATAGATTCCTTAAAGAGAATAATTAGCTATCCTAATTTTTGCTTCCTCTCACACATAGATGGCGTCAGAATATTCATTATCTGTTCATTCAGGACAATGCCTTGTTACATTAATTAACAAAAGCTCTTCCCTGCAGCCACCACCTATTGTAAGAAAAGCAATTATCATATTCCCAAAAAACGGGTCTTTGGAGCAGTTTATCAGAACATGCAGGTGAGCTGCTCTCACGCCTGTTCCCCTTTTTTTATGGGCAGCTGCAGCCGGGGAGGTCTCCCCCAGCACACTAGATGAAAACAAAACCATAGAGGGGAATATTTTTTGACTCTGATCAAGAAAAAATTCTTGTCCAATGATTTTAGGTGAGGAAGGAATTCCTTAAAGCAAGAGTAGCAGGGAATGGCAGCTGCCTTGCAGGCAGCAGAGAGCAAGGAAAAACAGAGGGAAGAAAGGGAAGTTCACTGAATTGCTCGGCACAGGGCAGATCCTTTGCCAACACTTTCAGCAAGAGTCACTGGGCATCCAGTGTCCACTTGAATCTGCACAACACAGAAACTAAGCCCCTACCACTGCAAGACTTGGAGGAGCCACAGAGCACTAAATGGAGATTGTGTTCTGAGAACTTCCCAAAAGCTAAGATCTCAGACAGACTACTAAAGACCATGACTGTGCCGCTGCAGTCCCGTCTGGGTCACCCAGGTGCTGGGAAATTGCAGTGGGAACTTGCAATCCCAGGTCAGAGAGCTCAGTAGCCCTTCCCTGCTCGTGTGAAGTAGAGCAAAGACAGTGAAGACCTGAGATTAAGTTTAGAAAGTTGAATCAAATAGCAAAATGACGAAGACATTTACCACTGGAGGTGGTTGAGAGTTTCTCTCTTTATCATGGAAATGGGTTCAGAGACAAGTGCAATGTGCTTATGCAACAAGAAAGGTTATTTGATATACTACAGTGCACATTCAGAAGGAGGACAGGCACCCTCAGAGAGGAAGCCCACTTAAAGGCCTTAAAAGCGGCTGCTCGTAAGGGGCCCAGCGACATGGGGCGGGGAGGTCCAAGGGAGGGTGAGTGTGACCGGGCGGGGTTGGGGGATGGTGAAGTCTGCATCTGCAGCAGGGGTCGCAAGCTGGGGCCCGAGGTGCGCGGGGCTGGGACCGCAGCGCTGATCTCACCTGTCTGGCAGCTGTTGGCTCACCGCGCCAGTAGTGCTGAAGGCCGCGTCCTGCAGTTACTTGGGGGTCATATACCAGGTGAGCGCTGGGGCTGCGCTGGGGGCGATAAACGGACTCTGGAGTAGACCACAGTGTGGCCAGAGCTGCCTCCACCGCCGAGCGGTGGAGGGGCGCACGGCAGAGACGGAGGGGAGCCTTGCTGGGCCCGCGGGGAATGAAGGCGCGGTGGGCGGCAGCAGGCCTGGGCCTGGGCGGGGCTCCAAGCGGACCTCCTTCCCCTGCTGCGGCCACGCCCACGATGGGGGTGGGGATCCCAGGGTGAGAAGGCCCCGCGAGCTGCACCTCGGTCTTTGCAGCTCTGCCCTCGCCTCCCGGCTGGACCTCTACATCCCGCTGGGTGGACCTGGAAGTTATAGTGACCCTCTGGCCCCAGCGCGGGGCGCAGCATCGGGGTGCCCACAGGGACCGGTCCAGGAACCACCCTCCCTCCCTGCCTCTGCTCCCGGGGTCAGCCTAACAAGAGTGCGTCTTCCCTGGAGGTGCCCCTGGGGAAGTCCAAGGCAGAGACTGGGGGTTTAGCCCGTCCTAACTGCTCTTGACCGTGACTAC
Organism: Smutsia gigantea; assembly: GCA_032199065.1. Classification (NCBI taxonomy): domain Eukaryota; kingdom Metazoa; phylum Chordata; class Mammalia; order Pholidota; family Manidae; genus Smutsia; species Smutsia gigantea. The sequence continues at coordinate 49,952 of JAVSCE010021326.1, forward strand.
ATAGAGGGGCCGCCTTGAAAGCCTCTACTGGGGGCGGGCGGGGGTTTCAGGGTTGTCTTGCTGTCCTCAGCGCCCTTGAAGCCCTGGTGGCCCAAGAGCACGATGGGTGACAGACGAGAATGAAAGGGCTCCTAAGCCTACTCGCGGTCACCCTGCCTGGTAGTGGACTCTTGGAACCTTCACCTTCCTGTTTGCTAGTTCAGTTCACTTCTGAGTGCAGGCAGGCAAAACTGTGTAAATGAAGTAGACGGGTGTGTGATCAATGTGAAGTGGAAATCTAAAGAGGTTTTCATTCAGCAGTTTAACTGACACAGTCCCCTAGCATCCTTTTCTGAGGCCAGTGTTCCCACTTGCCCCTGATGGGCACTGGGTGACTGAGGGCCACATCTGTGGGCCAAGGCCACTTGCCACATTACCCTCCAGAGCATACCAGGGAGGCAGGGAGTGGAGTGCAGAGCAAAGTAGAAAATTTTCCTCCTGATCCTTGACTCAGGGGTATTTGTTTAAATGAACAAACTCCTCCTTGCCTCTAGGTATTTCTGCTGGGGCAGGTGCAGTTACTAGTTTGTAGGCTAGTTTTAATGGGTTCCTTAGCCAGCTGCCTTGAAAGTGGAGGGTGTAAAGGGAGAGTTGGGGCATTGAATGAAAGCAGCTTAGGGGGCAGGGTTCATTGCCTGGAAGGGAACTCCCCTCCCCAGATCACAGAGGCAACACCCCCTGGTTCGTGCCCATTCCAACTACCCATAGACTTAACTCTATGAAAAGATGCTTGGGCTGACTGAAATTCAGTTCCCAAGCTGCCACTTAGCCCTAGGAACCCTCTGAGGCCAGCATGGACAGCTCTACTCTTCCCTTCTTCCAGCCATGTCCCTCTCTTCCTTGACTCATTCCACCTCTCTCCAGATAGCCTTCCCTCGAGCTCCACATTGTCATCTAATCACTGACCATCTCCATGTAGACATCTCCCGAACCTTCCACCAGTGCACACACGTCTCCCACCACCAGCTGCAGCCAACCAGGAGGCCAGGCAGAATGTGAGAGCTGGCCTCAACTTGTCACCCCACACACATTGATGCCTCAGTGAGCCCCGTAGATGCCCAAATTCATTCAAAGCATTACCCCCACCCTTGGCATTTGCACCTCTCCCCAGTCCATCCTTCTCTCTGTCCCCATTCAACAGTGTGGGTCTGCTTTGGTCCTTCCCCTGTGTAAAAAACTGCATTGAACTCCTGCCACCTGAGGATGAAGGCCAGCCTCGTGGCACTGTGATGGGCTCTTCCCCATCATGTCATTCCTTAAAAGCTTCCTCAGTGGTCACTGCCCTCCCTGGCTCTCTGAGGCTTTGGCTTCACCACACACTCTTGCAGGACTCTGCTCCCTGTTAAAGTCCCCTTGCAGGAGGAGGCACACTGGGCCCCCCCCACCACGCCCTTTCCCATGTATAAAGAGCAGCAAAGCCTGGCTGTGTCGTTCTCTGTGAATAGGGATATCCTTACACAAGGTCCTCTAGAGTGGGCACCCTGGTGTCTTACTCATCTTTCATCAGGGGCCAAGGAAGAGCATTCTGTGGGCAACCACTGGGACCTATGACTTTGCAGGGATTCATCACCCCTTAAATTTGGTGTAAAACTAAGTGAAAGCGTTAGTTTCACATGCTTCACCAAGGGGAAAAGAGTCATTGCTTTAAAAATCAGAAAATATTCAAGCGAAATTGCATATATTAAGATTAGCATAAAACCTTCCAATTAAGAAATGAGCTAAAAATATTCTCCTAATTATAAAACCAATTTATAAAGTCACTGAGTTCTGAAGGCATGTAACTTTAAGCTAAATTCCCTATGTCCTATTTTCAATGAAATTTAGTTCTTATTAAGCAGGCTATTAAAATCTTCACCAATGTTGTGCTCAGAACCATTCACAAAACAAATATTTCAACTATCTGTATCTGGTTAGCACATAATAGCTGCACTATAATCATTTGGTAAGGGATAGTAGTATGTTTTTTAAAAATGTTATTTTATGTATTTATATAAAGATTGTTTATTCTTCCCTTTAGAAAGGAAAATTTACATTCCAATAGAAAAGATATGGATGTACAAGAAATGCTAAACAGGTGTTACACAAATGAGTTAATAAAATATCAGGCCATACTGACTGGTATAGTTTTTGTGCTGTTTATTTTGTTTTACTTCGTTTTATTGTTAGATTCACTAAATGTGAACATTTACCATACTTGATTCTCTTTTGTGTGTGTGTAGACCTGTGTGATTTAAAAGTAAGTTACCGACATCAGGACATTGTATTCCTAAATTCTTCAGCTTTTATTTCCTTAGAACAAAAGCATTCTCCTCTACAATGATACACAATTATGTCATTCCGAAAATTTAATATTCACACAATGCTCTTATTTCTTGTAGTCAGTGTTTATTTTTTCCCAATTATCCCTATAAAATAGTTTATTATGCCTAAGGAAACACCAATGTGCATAATATGCCTATATCTATATCCATACCTATCTAATACATCCATCTATCATCTATTGATTTACATATATATTACATATAACCAGTTATCCCTACTATAGCAGCTGGTACATTAGAAGTAGTTTTTACTAAACTAAACTGATTATTGAACTAATGATCACTCATTGCCTTTGGCTGTCCTAACATATTTTAAATTTTATGTAAATTCCTCATGATAATTTGTTTTTTATTTAATATTTTATTTTGGGGAAAGTTCAGTGTTATTTCCAACTACTAATAAACTGAAACCAATATTTTCCTTGATTTTCTTTCTTTCCAAAAGTAATTTCTAGTTGAATAGGAATTTTAAAAATATTATTTCCTTAAAAGTATACATTAGTGTACTGAAAAGTATGCCCTAATCCTCCATCACATAATTTTTATGCTAAGATTTTTTTAAGCTCTTCCCATATGTCAGGCACAATTTTAAGATTTTTCTTTATATTAATCCTTTAATCCTCAGGATAATCTTACAAGATAAATGCTTTGTATTACCCATTTTTACAAATCGAAGCACTGTGTCACTCTTAAAATCACATAAAAATGTACTAACCACCTCATTCATTCTCCATCTTCCACCATTTTTCACAACCTATAACTCAGACCCATCCCATAGGATACTCATTCAAGGTAGTATCACTTGTTTCTCCCTGCACTGCTGCTGACCCAGTGCGGCTCCTGTTGTGCCTGCCTGCCCTGTGAGCTTGCTGCCCTGCTGACTTATTCCATCTTTCCTTCTGAGGCTGATGCTGTGACTGTCCTGATTTCCCTCTGAGATGATCTGCTTGTGCCATTGTAAGGAAAATGGAAGTTCGAATGGCCAGGATGCTCACCTGGCCCTAATCTTCTTGCCACTGTGCCCAGGCAATGATGTAATAACTGGCCTACTGCCTAGGTACATGCTTGCACATGTGTTGGCAATGAGCCATTATTGCCTGTGTTCTACATAAAGACCACTGCCTGGTGTTCTGTGTGGGGGTAGATTGCAGATTGAAGACTTACCAGATATGGATGTAATTTCAGCAGTTGACCTGCCACCATGAGAATACAGCTTGGTATAAGACCTTTTACCCCCAGTGTTCCATTGTCATTATTCCATCTCCTGGAATCCAAATGAACTTCCTCAGAGCTGAAATTGTCCAGCACTACATTTGGCATAGTCCACTGAATTTGCTGCAGATTGGAAAAAAAATCAGAATAAGTTGCCCTCATGGGAGGGGTACTTCAGTGGGCTATCCTTATGGATATGGAAATACTGTAGGATGCCTCTATTGGTAAGGAGATATATGGATGTTCTCCAATAAGCATGTGGTCCAAGGCAGCTTTCCTCCTAGAAGAGTGGGCTGCTCCCAAGACTGGGGGGAGGTGAGGGTGATGCCTGAGGCAGTGGTGGAGGCCCTTCACAAAATAAGAAAATCCTTGGGGAAATGAAATGCCTGCATGGAAGTGGAAGCTGTGCATTGGCTATTTCTCACAGTGTTAAAAAAAGGCTATAAGTGAGAAGGACATACTCCTGTGAGAAGCATGTGAAGAGGCAGCACAAGATCACCAGCTATGAGGTGCTGTGAAGGAGGTAGAAATTTATCAAAGATTCAGATAGTGTCACTGTGAGGCACTGTAGAGAAGGTAAGGATGCAGCAAAGGAGGCACTGTGCAGAGTGGTGAGACAACTGCCTTCAGCTCTGGAATTGGTGGAGGATACATCAGAGAAGAATGAGGAGGTGAAGGTGGTGCCAGAGGCACCAAACGTTCCTTTATTGAAATCCTACTTGGTGGTAGTCAAGAAAATAAAGACACAGAGCTGCGAGATTCTCCAGGACAGGTGCAGGCTCCTCCTCAGGTCATGGAGCACTCCATGCTCTACCCCTATGCAAAGGCTGAGCTGGTAGATTTGTGCTCATGGTTTTGGCAGAAACCTTTGGGATGTAGGGATGGATGGTTAGTATCCTTCTATCTGGATGAGAGATGGGAAAGCTGGCTTCTCTGACAACTCATCCTGCTTTGGCAGCAGCTGCAGAATGCATGCCATACCCTAAGGAACCATTCACTTCTTGAATGGTTGATGGCCATCCTTTGACTACATGGCCCAATTAGGGTGACTTACCGTCTTCCCCAACTAGGTGACAGATGTATGCCAAGGTCCAACAGATGTTCAGGGATTTGGGCATGAAAAGGGCCATTTGAACTCAATAAATTATGGGCAAGATGAGAGCTGTTTACTGCAGGGATGAGGGATATGGTGCTGCAATATGGGATATGGGCTCCCCCACACTCTTTGGCCCTTAGTGGCCATTCTTGACCCTCACATAGGGCATCCAATATAGTTGCACATACTGCTTCAGATTTTGGAGAAGCTAAAGTGATGGAGGCACATATGGGAGTGTGGTTTGCTACTCAGAGGAAGGGCTAAAAGTGCCCTGTGAAGGTAATGAGTTCCCTGATGTAGGTTGATGTGATAAAGGCAGGAGCAGACAAAGAGAAATTGGATGGGAAGTCACATAATGTCTTACTGGAACTACGGCAACAATTGAAGCTGTAGCAGTGGTTTAAGAAGTTTGCTAAGGCAAGGACCAAGAAATGGAAGCTGGTGACAAAGCCACAAGTATGGCCTGTGCACTGCAAGACTTCCTGTTGGAGTGGGAGCTGACCTCACCTGGACATACACAGAAAGCTGATTGGGTGATACAGTTTTACTGAGGGAAGGGTTGAGGCACACCGCTTGAGGGACAAGGTGGTGACTGGAAGCCACATGTTGAAATATTGATACATTCATCCCCAGTGAATGTGTAATGTGTCCTGACTCTGGTAGATAAAGGAGCCGAATGCTCACTGATTTATAGCAACCCTGAGCAGTTTCCTGAGACTCCCACTATAGATGGATATGGGGTAAGGCTATTAGAGTGAAAGAAGGCTGAATCCTATTGGGAATGGAGTATCTAACCCCAAAGGAGTATATACTGTGTATGCCTCTCCCATCTCCATATATATATGAGGGATTGACATCCTGCAGGCCTACAGTTACAGACTACTGAGGGTGAGTCCCGAATGAGGATACCTGTGGTGGAGGCAGTTCTGAAGGAACATGCTGAGCCCCTATCTATAGCTCTGCCTGTGCCTCAGTGAGTGACAATACAAATTGCCTGAAGTGCATATTGGAGAAATCCTTCAGGAAGTGGAAAGGGTGGGTATTATAAAGCCTACCCAGAGCCCTTTTTATTCCCCAGCATGGCCAGTGAAGAAGCTGGAGAGATCCTGGCACGTGACTGTGGATTACAGAGAATTGAATAAAGTCACATCCCCTCTGCATGATCCAATCCCATCTATTGCAGCCCTTATGGCTACCCTCAGTCATAAACTAGGGACATATCATTATCTTGTGGATCTTGCTAATACTTTCTTCTCTATTGACATAGCACAGGAAAGTCAGGAACAGTTTGCCTTCATGTGGGAAGGCCGACAAAGGACTTTCACTGTCCTTCCACAGGGATCCCTCCACAGCCCCACCATTTGTCATGGACTTGTAGCCCAGGACTTGGCAGCATGGGGAAAACCACCAATGGTGCAGCCATACCATTATATTGATGATATGCTTGCTTCTTATTCTCTTACAGATGTGGAAGTTCTTAGGTCTTAGAACTTAGACTGCTGTATTAGTCAAGGAGTGATATGTCAATTATGAATTAGGAAAGAAAACCCTTATAACAGGTAATACTGGGAAGATTATTGTAGTTGGAAGAACAGACATAGTGGGATCTGATTTTGCTTGAATGCTAACTTTATGAGACACTATATGATTATGAATACATGTATAACGGTTATGTATTCTAAATTGCATATTATGATTATGAATATATTTTACATATTATGATCATTAAATTATTGTAAGTTTCATTGAGGTTTGCAGGGTTGATGAAACTTTATTGGACTGCTGTTATTTGAGGAAATATCAATTTTTATTCTTTTGGCATGTGAAGAAAGTAATGGATGTGTTAATTGTGGTAGTATTTATCAAGGAAGTACCAGTTGGCTTGGACTATGAAGGGTGAACAGACTAGGGAGTGACCCATGGAGAGAAGAACATTCATGGACACAGATAAAATATGAGGTAAGCATGCACATCACTAAGTGTGGCTTTAGGAAAATGGCAAGTGTGCCTTTGGGGAATGTTGTGTCTGCAGAAAAGACAGCTCACTCAGGGTGGGTGCAGATTACACAGAGCGTAGAATCTGTGCTAAGGGATGTGATTTTGTAGACAACGGGGCATTTTAAGGTGGTAGTAAGGCCCTCATGGGTAGTGTGCATTTTAGTCAGACAGCGGCCTAGAACCTGCTGAGAATGGAGCACCATTGCAGGAGGCGCCATCAGCGATGGATGCCAACCACACAATGTTATCTGTAAAGGAGGTGGGTATGGGTCATCTGGAGGCTGGATGTCATGGAACCAGACATGGTATGCAAGTACTGTGGGCCAGTTTGGCACATCCATTGAAAATAAGAAATACTCTGTAGAGGATGTATGTATATATTACATCATCATCAAAAGTAGGAAAGAAAGCAGAGTGTAAGCAAAATTACACAAAATTTTTCAAAGTGAGGGAAACAAGTCGTCACTATTTATTTCAATAAAAGTTCTTTGAAATAAGCTACATTTTAGTGAAAAATGTAGAAAATTTGTCTGAGTACAAAAGCTATTGGCCTTTCAATTATTACCTTTAATTAATTAATGTTTTACCTACTCGTAATGCTTCTACAGGGCACACCCTAGTGAATTTTTCAAAACACTAACTTGAATAAATCATTGTTGATTTGGAATTTTGATAAAGAAAGTAGACAAGTTATGCCATGTACATATTTTCTCTATCTGAATTACTAGATTTATTATTTTTGATAGAGTGACATTTATTATAGACATTGTACTTGGACCCACTCGAGGTTTTATTGGTTCCCCTCATTAGCATGGGAAAGTTTCCTGGTTTCCTCCCCATCCCCCGAGTGTCTTTTCCTATTCTGCAAGGTGGCTTTTACTCCCTGTCTACCTGCCATCATCGGAATAGTTTACTGTTGACAGATTTGCTTTGACCAAGAGACCATGTGTGGGAGAAGGAGCCAGGATCAGATTAGGAATCAAAATCCTTGAATTTGAACTCTGACTCTGCTTTTGGAATCTGTGTGTATTGTGAAAAGCACACAATTCTCTCTTGGATCTCAGTTATTCTAGCTGTAAAAGTGAGATGGCACTAAAGGGCCCTTGTGTTCTTTTCTGACCCCAGGGCCGCTGAATTCTGGGATCTGCTTTCACATGGAGCTCCTGTAGGGACTCATCTCCATAGCATCGTCTTCACAATTCTCGTGGCATTTTCCCACATTTCATTAGGCCTTAGATCGTGTATGAAACTTCTATCATTAGCACATTTAGTTTAGGTTAAAGGACGTTTTGGGGGGTTTTTGTTTGTGGAGAAATTGTTAAGGCACTGAGCCAGAACAGAGACCACAGGAGGGCATCACAGGTGTTTCTGGAGGCCCAGAGAGAGGCCAGTGGCCCACATCCAGCTTTTCTCCCTCCCATCCCATGTCCGTGGGCTCTGCTTGTCTGCTAGCCTCCCTAGACCTTCTGCTGTCCCATCTGGTGGGTGGGGATGAGATGGAAGCACAGATATACTGTGATCACAGCCCTTTCTATACACTCAACCTCCTCTTGAGCTGTACTCATTCTAACAGATGTAATTCAGAAACATTTGTGTGCATTTTATTATTTTTAACTGGCCCTGTACGAACACATTTAAATGTGAAGAATGTCTTTAGTCAGGACAGGCCTACCCTTGTATAATTCTTCTTACATCTACGTACTCCCCATTGTATTTCATGTATTTATGTCACCCTGATGGTCCCTGAAGTCAATCTGATTTGTGAGCTGGTGGAGAATAATGACAACAGGCAGACCCACTTAGTGCCCATTATCCACTGCCCAGCTGCTGTGATGGTGTGGCCTCTGGGAATGATAGGGACCAGATCTCAGAGGCCCTCCTGCTCTGCTCAGGACCATGAAACTCTCCCCAGGGCATCAGGGCCTCCAGGTTATGCTTAGGGGACACTGATACATGGAAGGAAAAAGTGATCTGCAAACTATCAGTGTGCAATGTTACTGAAAAAAGGACCACTTGAATTTGTGGGAAATTCTATGTTAAATTAGTTTCATATGCCCTTATCTCAGTAATTTTTAATCCAGTCTTTTATGTTTAAATTTTGATTCCCATGTAAGGAGACTTCTGGCATCAAGGAATATGATGGACGGTGAGTAAAATAGGGCAGAGATTATAAATTCAAGGTGCTGGTTAATGTCTTGAAAAAGATGGCTTAAGAATAGAAAGTGCTTACAAAATTAAATTACTAGGGTTATTATAAGGCTACTGGATTTCTAGTTTGCTTAGAACTGTGTAACATGGATTCTTTTGACACTTGGCCTAAAACCATTGCTCCCAGCCATGTTCCATGTTCCAAGTCCAGCCTGGAATCAACTTGACAGCTAATGTGATTTCAAGCCTGGAGAAATGTGTTTCACAGCAGAAATGGTGATAATGCAGCCATGGCTACAGTGTCTGGGATGTGTGTTTACTCACTGCCCCACTGTCACCATCTGCTCAGGCCCCCCGCAGGTGTAGTTTCGCTGGCAATTGTCTTGCAGGAGGAACAGCTCTGTCAGACCGGCTGTGGCAGCTGTGGCAAGGAGTTTCCCTGTCAGGGCCTCCTCCCTACTAGCCATTCTTGCTTTCAAAGGACAGAAACCCTCATTGAGAAGGGCATCTGGTCTTCTTGCTTCACAGAAAGGTTTTCCTGAAAGGAGAAGGCACTAAAAAGCATAGTTGGCCATTTCCACTGCTGTGTTTAGGGGTCACTCAGGTTTGCAAAACTTCCCCCACTCTCTGGCAGCTTGATCCTGCATTTTCAGTCTGGCTTATTGACTTATAGGCCACTTATGCTAATTTCCTGCAGTGGGACAGCTTCCCTCTGGTGTGCAGTTGCATGACTGGTGGAAGCTTTGGGGTGTTAGCTTGACTGCTGACGGCCCCTCCTGCTGGTTCAGAAGCTGTGTCCATGGCACCCTTCCTGTCTTTGGGCCTGCAGGCCTGGTTTTCTTGGTTAGGCCTCTTATTGTGCAATTTACACCTTGGAAGGACAGTCCCCCTCATGGGCCCCATGCCCCAAATGCTAAGCTTTGGTTACAAAAGAAAGAGATGCCAGTGGGAAGCTTAGAGAAGTAGCCCAGGGGCTAGGCTGAGGTGCACAGCAGCGCATCTTTCCTTCTACACATGGGCCGTGGTGCTTGAAGGCTGTGTCTGTTAGCCTTGTAGCTTGAAAGAGGTCAATGTAAAGGGCCCGAATGGAGTGGTGTGTCATTGACTTTAACCAGTGATTTTCATGGGGGGTGGGGATTCTTGCACCAAAACTGTTATTGTGATTAAGAGCAGGAACTCAATATATTATATACATTTGTCATGCGTGGAAAGGTAAGTTATTGTATAATGCAGATTATGAGCTCCCATAAATTAATAATGCAAATTTAAAAACTCTTTATTAAAAAAACAATGACACAGAAGGAATATCATAATAAAGGAACACTAAAGCCATAGTGAGCTACCATTCTCCAAATGTTGGACTGGAGACAGGAAGGCAGTGACCCCAGCATTCACCTGCACAGCAGTGAGGGGACTCTTTCTTGGCACATAAAAGAATTATGTTTCTTTCTGAAATTTGAGATTAGGTGGGGCAGGTGCTGAGGGCCCAGTCCCCACAGGGGCAGGCAGGTGCAATGCGATGGGTGGGGCTGTTGGAGAGGGACACTCAGGACTGGCCTCTCTTCTCTGCAGCAGCCTCCAAACGTAGAGGCTCCAGATGGCTTAGTGACCATGTTAGGAGAGAAAATTTGGGTGAGAGACAAAATTTTCATTGTGATAAGTCATATGACTTACAAGTTATGTATTTTTAATTTTTATGGTACCATAACACTGTGTTGACTGACATAGAAGTAAACTAGAGGGGTGGCATGCAGTGGGGGCGAGCGTGTGGGGATCGAGACATCCCCTGCTGATTGGGTGGGGGGTTGGCATGCAGTGGGGGTGGGAGGTGTGGGGACCCAGACATCCCCTGCTGATGGGGTGTGGGGTGGCATGCAGTGGGGGCAGGCATGTGGGGACCAAGACATCCTCTGCTGATGGGGTGTGGGGTGGCATGCAGTGGGGTTGGGCATGTTGGGACCCTGACATCCCCTGCTGATGGGGTGCTGGGTGGCATGCAGTGGTGGCGGGTTCGTGGGGACCCAGACAGCCCCTGCTGATGGGGTGTGGGCCGCATATTCATTTGGGGCAGCCACTCAGCAATCACATGAAATAAAATGTGCATGCTGGTTAATAAAAAATTTCACTTATTGGATTCTATCCAATAAACGTATTCTCACAAAGTTGAAAAAAAAAGCTGGTCTTGGAAGAAAATTTTTTAACTATTGGGAATGGGCTAAACAACCATAAATAGGTAAAATGACTTATCCAAAAAATGGCACACAGCAGTCTGAGTCATAAAGAGTGCTTGCACCGACGACCACAATAAACCCCCCCGATACATAAGTAAGGACACGCTGTAGAGCGATAGTAAGGCTTTTGCAGTCTCCTACCTTGCACCCAGATATTTGTAGGCCAGAATGTAATTAAAACACAAACAAATATATCTGTGGTAAATATACAGAAATGAGAAGTAGAGAAATGCCTGAGCAATGATCACTAAGCTACTGAAAGTTTTTCAACATGGATAGGGCAGGAGGGGGAGAAGTGTGGAAGCCTATCACACATTTCTAAGTGTTCAGATTTGTCAAAGCCGTCATAGAGTATTGGTGATTTATTCTATAGTATTTATTATGGCTATTGTAGAGTACTGGTAAGGTAAAAACCCATCCCTGGTAAACCTTTTATATATTTTTAGGATCTTTAAGGTGATTCACTCCTTAGCTCTTAAACTTCATAGTAGAATGTGAATACAGACCTTGGTTTCATTGCTAACAGATTCACCGTATTTGGTAGCTGGGACTAGTCTCACTTCCTGGGAATAAACAAAGCTGAATAATTCATTTGTAAAACCAAAAACAAATAAAAACAACTGTTAAATGGAACATGTTTTCTAGCACAAGATATTATGGGCATGTGTGGTTGCATCTTGTTCTTTTTGAAACTCCAGTGAAATGACTCAAAGATTAAATGTAAAAAATAGTTAGATATTAGTGTTAAAGTAAGATTGGATCCCTTGCATAATCCAGAGGTAACAAGTGACTCTCTGAGGGGAAGACTGTCCCAACAAGGCTGAAGGGAGGGTTGTCAGAGGAACACATGAGTGCTCACAGAGGCTGGGGGTGAATGGAGCTGGGGCAGGAGATGGCAGTGAGTAAAGCAGAAATCTTGATGTGACCCAAGCCTCCAAAACACATGGATTTCACACTGGGCTCCCTGTCCACTGGGTCTAAGGAAGGGGGCATCTGGGTAAAGCCCAAGGAAGCATGGACTGGCTCCAGACAGGAGGGTACTGACCCTCAGAGCAGGTCTCCATGGCATCTGTAGGGGTCCAGCCTGATCACGTGATGGCAGGCTCAGAAACACCTGGACTCCTGGACGGCAAGCCTTGTTTTTAATGAAAGTCATTATAGTTGCTTCAAGTCCAATACATCTTACAAAGGGATTGGTATATATATGATTAATGTTAGAGAAATTAAAATTATCTGGTTTGTAAAAGAAATGAGTACAAGATAGCTGTCTGATGCACTAATGGTACATTATTTTCAATTCTTTTCTACTTTATTCAGGTAATGTTTATAGGTGAGAGGGTTGGTCGGTCATCTGGTAATGAATGTACTTCCACAGGGCTATTTCAAATGCCTTTCGAATTATTACCATTAGTGTCTGAAGAAATATATTTCTATAAATCCCCCTCAGTTTAGTACTAGGTCATTAGAAATTAATTGTTTTATTATTGAATTAAAAAGAAAAAGAACATAATGTTTATTTTGTGGGTAATATTGCAGTATTTCCAGAATCTCTCGCCTGTCTGGCCTTCGTGCGCCACCATATCAGCAGGTGCTTCCAAGGGGTGGAGAGAAGTAGTCCATCTCTGCCTCAATAGCTAATTACAAGGGGGAGCGAGTGAGGATCTATCCAGACGAGAGAGGCTGGGTAGGGTCTCTTCTTCTGCAGCCGGGTCATGAGAGACACGGGCAAGCAGAAGGGGACGACTGCTTGTAAGCAATAAATGCATGTTTCCCACTTTATTTCTCCCTTTGTCTGATCTAGGTTTCAAAGGTATTTTGCCCCAGGATTTTCCACCCAGGGTGACAATGTTTCTATCTCACTGGATTTTTGGCCAAATTGTATCTTCATAGATATTAATAGGTTTTCTAAGAAAAAGTTCTACTGTCAATTGCTTTAGGATCAGTTTGTTCTCTCTATAGATTAAATGAGAGTATTTAATACTTACAGATGTTGAATCTATAGGACATGTGGTTTTCCCATGCTATTCATTCATGGAAAACACCTCTCCCCAGAGTATCTTATTATCATCTCTTGGCATTTTAAGTTTCAAAAAACAGTTCAAGAAACTTCATTAGAATCTTGTTAAAAGTACCCAATTCTGTGAAAATAGATTCTTTTAAAAAATTATTGTGTTTATTTTATATCATTTTCTCTTCTTTGAAAGTCACCCCTAATGTGAAATGTGGAGCTAGTGTTAAATCAAAGAAATTAAAAATAAAAATTCAAATTTAAGTTACTTAAAATTATTTTCAGTTTGTATCCATCATATCACAAGAACTTTTTTCCTTGTGATGAGAACTTTTAGGATCTGCTCCCTTAGCCCCTGTCAAGTACACAACATCTACTTATGGGTTATGAGAGTGATGAATTGCACATCAGAGAGGAAAGAATGGATAAGAGGATGTTTAGGAAATGTTGAGGGGACGACTGATCACTCTAAACCATCCACAAAAAACGATTCTTGATGGATTCACAAAATTAAACAGGGTAGCCAAGATTTTCAAACTTCAACAAAAATTGGAGGAAACATTTTTCACCTTGCAGAAAGGAATGATTTCTTAAACAAGACACGGACATTGCAATCTTTTCTTAAAGTCTGATCAATTTTGTCCATATTTGGATATATGCACATTATTTAAAGTGACCCACCTCTCTCAACTAGTTGGATGAAACTATTTAATAGAGGCAGTTTAAAGGTTTCCAGAACAATGATGTTGACCCAATTAGCTAAGCCTCGGGGGTGGGGGGGGAGGTAGTGGATAAGGCAAAGAATGTACATGGTATAAATAGAAAACGCTGCAGCTGCCAGGCAGGTTAAACATCAGTTCAAATAGGGCAGTTAGACGCACATCTGTCATTATAGCCTAATGCGGTACCTGCCTCTAAATTTTAGGCTCTATATAAGCAGCATGGCCTTGTACCAGCTCATGCAAGAGAATCTGAACAGGCAGAGTTCTGATCTCAACAGCTGGACAACTCTTTGTGTAATTTAAAAAGCATTTAGTATCACAATCAACATTTTGAAGAAAGCAGAAAAATTAGCAATGATGGCTGACCTTTGTGCTTTGCTCAGGAGCAATCTGCCTGGAGCTATTTACAGCATGAATACACGCTCCTCCTTGCTTACTTTGGCTCATGAATGTGTCTTGGAAATGAGCTGTTATCGTGGACTTAATACACAGCCACATCGTTCAGCACATGGGTGGCAAATAAAGCTGCAGACACAAGGTCTCTTGCCCTACCGGCAGCTTCCGTGTGAGGCCAGCACCCAGGACAAATGCTCAAGTTCATGGAAGAGTAAGAGAGAAGGAAGAGTCTCTTTAAGTTATAACTTTTCAAAATCAAACCTAATTTTTCAATGCTGCCTGCCATCGTAACCGCAAACTCTTTCTTAGATTTTTTTAAAGACTTTCTTGGCCTTGGGAGCATGGGTTTTATCCATTGTGCTTCAAAGGAGTCTTCAATCATGCATCTCAGACTTGAGTACAGACTCTTGAAAATGAACTTTGCAACACGGAAGGTGCTTTTCAATGAAGGTGGAGCAAGTTTTGCACCTTTTCTAGGATCCTGAATGAGCACACATCCATTTCAGATTTCTTCTGTGCCCCCCTCACCGGCACACCCTGCATATTCCTGTGGACTCTGACTTAAATTCTTGGAAGCTTAAGTACGTGGAAGGATGTTGTTTTCGGTGGCTCTCTAAAGAGGGATGGCATTTTGTTTGGCTGCAGACTCCATGAAAATATTTCCAAATTTTTCTCCTCTACGCATTCTGGAACTGACCGTTATATGTCCGACAACAGGACAATGACATCTCGGGGAAATTTTATATATATCTTGAGTTCATGGGTGATGCATAAATACATTGCTAACAATGGGGAAACATGGAAACATGTACCAAACTCCCGTTTTGGCACATAAGACATTTTGGTACATATGGCATTTCAGTGAAAATGCTCATCTCTAGCTTAGCCTCTTAAAAATAGCTGTCGTGCTAAAAAACATCAATCAGAGGAGGGTGTGTAATACTGATGTGACTTTTGGAATACTTTAGGATTCTTTCCCTCTTCTTCATAATATGTATTTTTAACTTAAAGTCCAGAAAATGAGACTTAGAAAGTTTGAAGAAATGAAAATCAGCAGAACACAGGGTCTGGAAAGTGCTTTAAAAGAGAGCACTGATTGGCTGTGGTCAGGGCTGCAGAGAAGCGGGGTCATATGAGGACTAAGAGGTACCCACTGGGACTGGGAAGATGGTTGATGGGACACTAATAGGAGCGGCCTCAGTGGCTCCTAGGACTGAGGCCTTGGTACCACAGCTGAGGGAGGTGGGAGGTCTGCATGAGCACAGGGGCTGGCCTTAGATGAGAGGAGGGTGACTGCATAATCCATCTTTAACTGTCAGGAAATGAAAATAAGGAAATATAAAGACAGCCCCACTCATGATGTGGTTGTGGGAAGATTAGGAACTCTACTGAGGGCTTCTATTTCCCCAGGGAAGTAAGAAGCACAGCCGTGACTTGGAGAGAAAAGGGAGTCGGTGTCGAAAATCCCTATAAGGAGGACAGTAATGACATAATCAGCCTGAGGAACGGAATGGTGAACTGAATGGGAAACTCTCATAGGGTACCAGCTAGTGCCACAGGTCCTTAGGGATTCAGGTGGTGAGAAGTCAGAGTGGCAAGGTCCACACACTGGTGGTAGGCAAGAGATTGTGGGGTTTTCTGGTGGATTAGTGTGGCAAGCTCCTGGGAAGGGAGGGGTAACAGTGAGAGGCCGGGGACTCTGGAGATTGGGAATGGCCATGCTGTCGAATGGCTCCTGAATGGGTCGGGAATTCGTCTTTCACAGAGATATGGAATCCCAGGGATGACATGAATGCTGGTGAAGAGAATACCAGCATCTAGCACGCAGTAAAGGAGGGCGAGTGACAAGGAGATGCTGACCTTAAGGGAGGGGATGTGGTGGGGGACCTGGTGCCTTGGGCTTCAGTGGGTGCAGCTTCTGAGGGCCACGAGTAAGACGGGCTCTGGAACATGCAGCGGACTTCCCTGAGGGAGCATCTCAGCACAGTGATTATTAGTCTGGGTTCCGAACCCTTTAACTTCTGACACTTAGAAGATGAGTTCACCTTGGGATCCCACTGTCCAAACTGGTAAATTGGGAATAATATTTTCTGTCTTATAGGATGTTTAAGGATTAAATGAGCTAACTTGGTGTAAATGCTGCCATATAGTGATTGTGCAGTAAGTGTGGACATTGCCCTGTTTTAGCCCCGGGGCGGTGGGTTACGGCAGGGAACGTGCGCCCCAGGCGCAGCAGCTGCAGGGCGCCCTGCTGTCAGAGAGCAGCGGTCTTCCCGGGCGGGGAGGCGCTAGGAGGCGCCGTGAAGTTAGCCTGTTTGGCTGACCGCCTGTCTGATTCACGGGTGCAAGGGCAGCTGCGGAAGCGCAGGGAGACTGGGTTCGCCCTGCATGCAGGCAGGTTCCCTGGGGTGATGGTGAAAGGCGGGCTTCCATCAGTGCCTGTGGTAAATGGCTTTCTAACATGTGTTGGGAAGATTCTCGTATTATTTTCAGAAGTTCTAGTTCTGACCAAGTCATCATCCCCTCTCAGCCTGACCTTCCTGGTCGGCAGGCGTTGCCTGACAAAGCATTGTGAGCATTCACATCGCATGACAGAATGGGGACAGCCGCGACGGGACTGCCCACCTTGGCCAAAATGCTGTGCTTGCTTTTTTTTAAATTCACCTGGAAAAAATTAAGAGACACATACATGAATGATTTAGGACTATAAGTAAACAAGGCCTAATTTACCTAAACAAATCCAACCATGTAAAATATAAAGCAAGAAGACTGCTGAGTAAGCCTGAAGTACACAGTGATCTGGAGAACGTTATTTATGCCTGAATCCAAGTTTGGTTTTTTTCTGTTCACGTGTAAACCTTCAGCTTTGGTCAGTTTGTTTTATCATTTGCACACTGCTCCTCACTCCCAGGAACCATGTGCATGCCTGCTTCCTCCAGGAAGAGAGGTTATAATATGAAGTACAGCACACAGAGGTTTACAAGAAAGAGGTGAAGCAGTCAGGTTGTATCATAGCTCTTGGGGGAATGCACTGAGTTGGTTCCAACTGAGACAAGTGGGAATAATCACAAATGCGTGGAAGAGGCAGATTTGCAGATCGAGGACTATGAGAAGGGCAGGTGATGGTACGTCTCAAAGTTTCCCAATCCCCCAAACTCTGAGGCTTTGCAGTTTTACCCTGGATATCTTGTTAGCACATTTATGAAAAACATAGCATTTATTTAATATTTACGGATGTGTGTTTTACAGGGGATAGTATTATTTATGCAAGATTGGATTATTTTATTATGTTATCAATATATTACTAATAAAAATCACAAAGCTTACCTTATTCATAAATTTTTCTTGTTTTAGAACAAACAAAACAAAACAAAGATTGCCAAACAAGAAACCTACAAATAATCTATAGGGGAAGAAAATGTGTCTTGTCCTGGAAAATAAAAACAAGGATTTGAAACAACATATTGAAAGAGTATATAGAAAGACTTAAGAAAGACTATAAGAAACACATAAGTTCGTTAAATGACCAAACTTTAAAGAAAAAGCACAAAACCTTTTTGACTGTCTAGATAAAAAGAATGTGTGATTTTTGAGGAAAATAAAATAAAATTACATCAGACTTTTCAACAATACTTTATGACAGAAAAATGGAGTAATATATTTAAGATTCCCAAGGAAAAAAATGGGAGAAAAAAATTTATATCTAGCAATAAAGATAAGAAGGGTTATTAAAATGCAGGTAATTATAATGTGCCATAACTCAGAATACTTTGTCGCTAGGTCTTTTCTAAGGAATCCCCTCCAGAATGAGCCTCCCATGACCAACATGGCCAGTCATTCAACGTGACAATGGTCAGCACTCTGTTACTGGATGGTCATTGGCAGAATTAAGAATGACGAGGGCTGAAAGGGAGAGGTTGTAGTACACAGTAGCAATATGTCTGATGATGGATATATAAAACAAACACCGAAAACTGAGACAGTATATTAACATTAACTGTCTTCATTAATCAAATGGTGTTAGCATTAGAATTGTTCATCTGAGAAAGTTTTACACGTAATGTGTGCATATGGAATAGTTACAATGTCATTCCCTTTATTAATAAGGTTTCTTGGTGTGAAAAAACAGATACAGCACAGAAGATGATATTAGCAGATGTTAGAGTGCTAGATCTAAATTAGAAATAAGTGAAATTTCAAGGACTCTCCCAACTGTCCACTAAAAGACCCGTAAGGAGCCAAAGAGAAGGCAATGAGTATCTTTAGTATGCAAACTGGCATTTCAATGCTCTTTCCCATTAAATGAAACCAAGAATTCCTGGAGAAATGGCTGGTCCTGATTCCAGATCTGGTCAAGAAGTGAATACTTCACTCTTATTTCTAATCCATTCACCTTTTGCTTAATGAAGGTATTCAGTTTTTGGTGATTGTGAGAAAGCTGCTATAAATGTGATTTCTTTTGCATTTTTGAATTTATATACAAAAAGTAAAACTAAAATATTTAAGCCTCTTGCCATGTAATGTGAAATTGTATACTGTAATATCCAGAAAAACGTAAACTTCTGTTTACAGAGAGCTCATTGTGTCAAAATATTGCTGAAAACATGGCCATTTTAAAAGTATCTGTGGATTCTACATTTCTATTTAATTTGTGGGGACAAAAAGGAGGAAAAATGAAGAAAACATGATAGAACAAAAGAAGAATAAGATGAAATGGCTCCTAAATATGTGTACATTTATTGTTAGCCCACATATTTATAAAACATTAAATTTGTATTCATCTGCTAATTTAGTCAAAGGGATAGTTGCCACTTTCTTGCTTTACCTATTTTGTTGAAATTCTACCAATATGTATTTTTGTTCTGACTGAAATGAAAATAGAATGATATATTCCTCTTCTCAAAAGGATTTTTTTAAAGATATGAGAGCCAAGCTAGCAGGACCATGATTACCTCCTAACATGTGCTGAACTCCAGTGACAACTCTGGGTGGCTGGTGTCATCGTCCCCATTTTCCAAATTAAAAAGTGAGGTACACTACGCTGATGGACAGTGACTGTAATGGGGTTGGTGGGGGGGACCTGATGAAGGGGTATTTTAATAACCATAATATTGCACATGTAATTGTAGATTAATGACACCAAAATAAATTATATTAAATAAAAAGTGAGGTACAAATCAATTCATTAGATCCAGTATTGAAACCCAGCATGGCTCCAAGTTCAGCAAATAGAAGTGGGTGTGGGACATGAGTTACGTAATATACCAGATGTGTGAAACACTTCACTTTTACCTCTGGTAATTTTTTGATGTTAAAGTCAAAGAGATTGCCTTATGATTTTTTAAATGTTAGTTTATGTTGAAACTCTCTGATCTTGAACAACCACATTTGATTAGTTTGTTAAACAGACGCACTGGCCTATTTCTGCTTTACTGATACGACTTGCAATTTATAATGAGTGGTTGGAAATCAGGCTTACATAAAATTGTTTTCAGGCGAGGAGTAATCTAACAAAGGCACTAAGACCGCAGGCTCTTCTGGGACTATGCCCGACCCCACCCCTGGGATTTGTCAGCTGTGAGATCCTCAGCCTTCAGTGCCCCTCAGGGAAACGGGAATGATGCTAATAAACCTACCGCATTGGCTTGAGAGAACTGAAGTAAATAATGTGAGCAAAACTTTGGGAGAAGTACATAGCTACTAGTGAAAAGTCAACAAATGTTAGTTATTATTCAAATGTGGGAATATTTGTGGATGTGTTATTTTTGTATTAGATTTTTCTTCCACTGGTTTAAGCAATCTACATGCAAGTAAAGGACTTGAACGTATATTTGGGGGACACCATTTCACCTATAAGAACTGGGGCATGACATGTCCCCACATCCACAAGTTTATATTCTTGGATAAGCCGCTACAAACACATGCCTACCATTCTGTTTGGCTTAAGGAGCTCTCCTATTGGACACCATAAATTTACATCTTTATCTTGTGTTGTGCTCATAGTAAAAGCACTTTTACATAACATGATATCATCTTTAAACCTCGTATTCCGGGGGGAATATAAAAATGAACATCTGTCTGATTACAAATTGGAAATGACACACAGAACTGTACTTACCTCTAGGTATGAAAACTACAACAGGCAGTTTTTATTAATAGTCAAGTATGAAATTTCACTCATAAAAGGTCTAATTTAAAATGCTTTTTAGAAAAATGTGTTATCAGTGCATGTATTTTAGAGATGAAATTGTACATTTTTCTTTGTATTTCTTATTAGGAATTTTTAGGTAGTTAATTTTGCCTGAGAAGGTGTTAGGCATAGTTTTATATAAACAAAAACAGTTCGCCTAAGTTGTCCATTGATTTATTGTTTAATTCTGTCAGTTTTTAGCTAATCAGAGACAGAACACAGATTAAAAAACAGGAACATAGAACTTGTGCCAGAAGAATGCAGCCAGGATGCTGTTCCTGGTTGGCCTCCTGCAGGCAGGTGTGCACGGATGTGGGGAGTGGCACCCCCAAACCCCGCATTCTCACTGAGGTGCACAGGCGAGCCTGGGTCTCCCTCTTGCCTCCAGCTCCCTTTTTTTCTCAGCATCACAGACGTTGCTTCTGAAATCTCACGTAAACGTAAATTCAATGTAGGCACTTTATGTTTCTCTTGAGTTTTATCTAAAGAATAAGTTCAGTTGGGATTGAATATTGTGTGTATTTTTAACTTCATAATTTCTCCCCTTTCATGGCAAATTCACAGTGTTAAGAAGCTCTGCATCCTACGTCTCCACCTTAAGTTTATTTAACACACATTGGCTTAAAGGAACCTTGCCAGTAGCAAACCCCACACTTGTACTTCACATGTGTGTGTGCGGTTGTCTCTCTTTGAAAACTTCCCAACATTTCACTTCCAAAATGTGCTTCATAGCCTACTACGTATTGCCTTGGAGGATGACTCTGCAGTAGGCTGTTCCAGTTGGTCATGCCTTGTCCCTCAGGCCTTGCATTATTCCACAAAACAGGAAACAGGATGACCTGTCCTTTGACTGAGATAATCAACACTTTCCCAAGGCCCTGTGTTGGTAGAGCCGCTGAATCTGCAGTGTCTTCGTCCTTTATCCTCTGGACTGTGATTATTCCTTTCAGTCATATATTCCTTGAAAGTTTTCTATCCTTGAAAACACACCATTATTATAACCATTTGTATTTTATTAACTAAAGGAAGGTCTCTGAAATAATGACCACTGACATTTCCTGAGAATACTCTCTGTGTCAAGCATTTATTTTTGAAAAATTGAAGCAAATGTATTCGATAATATTTCTACAGACTTACTATATTCCAGGGACTATTTTTCATGGATTACAAGAATTAATTATTCCTTCCCACCTATGAGGCATGCAAAACCATTATTCTCTTACATAGATATTATGGCCTGAATGTTCTGTATCCCCTTAAAATTCATACATTAAAACACCATCCGTAATGGAATGGATTTAGGAGGTAAGCCCCGGGGAGGTGACTAGAATTAGATGAGGTCATGAAGATGGGGCCTCAAAAATGACCTCAGTGCACCTGTCAGAGTCATGAGAGAGCTGGCTTTCTCCCTCTGCTCCTGCCCCAGGAGGACACAAGAAGTCACCTCACTGGAGCCCAGCTATGCTGGTTCTTTATCTGGCTGGGACTTCTAGCTCCCAGAACTGTGAGAAATGCATTTCTGTTGTTTATCAGACTCCCAAGAGAGGGTACTTGGATAGATTGGCCCAAATTGACCAAGACAGCAGTTGAGGAAAGAGAAAGAGTGAGATTCAATGTTGAGAATGTGTCAGTGAATTTCAAACAAGTTCCCAGCCCAAGCAGTCTGTTTTCAGACCCCGAGGTCTTGAGGGGTGTGCCCTAGTGCTTCTCCATGATCCACAATATACGATGGGGATTTGGGATCCAATACCAAATCACTCTTCTACCCAGATGTGTGTTTTTTACACCGTTTAGTCAGAGATGCTGTAGTTCTTTTGAGGCAGAGTCCTCTGCACTTCACCAAACAGGAGGAAAGCCTTAACAGAACTTTTGTGAGTAATTGGTGAAGATGGCAACACAAATGTTTAATCAGAACATAACAGGTGTTTTATTCAATTGTTAAATTGTAACCAGGGAAGATACACCTGATTTCAATGAAGAAAAATGTGATACAAGAAATGCTAGTGTTTGTCATAATCAAATAAATAACATTATTATGACAACATAAAACTTTGCCCAGTTTAGAACAATTTGGTATTTGTCATTTGGTTTATTGCTGCCAAGTTAGAGTGGAAACTTCTCCCTCCATATTTTCCGGGACCATCCAATCTCATATGTGAATTTAGGTGTGTTCTGGAGGAGTAGGGCATGGTTCTGTTTCAGAAGTTTCCTTCTGGGACAATTAGTGACATCCCATACTTCCTGCAGATATAGACCTCAATAAAATCAGAGGGAAACAAAATAATTTGAGGCATTTTTGTCCTCGCATCATATTAGCATTCTGTAGATGTCTCTAGAAATAGTCACAATTAGGTAAAGACATCATGCTGCAGATGCTCAGCCTGACAGCCTCTGGCCCCATTTCCTGGCAGCCCAGCTGGTGGGGTCTCTCTGATGGCTGGTCAGGGAGCCTCCGTGGGAACAGAGTCTGCAAGGCAGGGCATGCGGCGGGAGGGCCTTCCTCAGCACCACTGCTCCCCAGCCAAGGCCTTCTTGGTCCTCTAGGTACTGAGTCGCCTTGGCCTGGGTGGACGGTGCATGCGCTCACCTGCCCTCTGTGGGCCTGGGGTTCAACGCAGTGGCCCCAGCAGGAAGCTTCCTTGGGCGCCTCCACTCCGGGCTTCTTGACGGAGCTTCTGCCACCATTTCCTTACCTTCCGTCGCTTGGTTTTAGTCATTAGCTGCCTTCCCTTGACAGAAGTCCCGTCACAGAAAGCTATTATGGAAACCCAGCTTTTTATTGTCAGCAATAGACGGTCATTCCAAATTCTGGACTTTCCCACAAATACAGACTCCGCTGAGGGCTCAGGGCGTTGTGGATTGGCGCTGGCCCGAGACTTGCCCTGGGAGGGGGCCTCCGCCTGCCCCAGGGCCCCGCAGGCCTTGGAAGCCGCGAGCACCAGCCCTTGTCTTATAGCTCGCGTCCGCTAGGTGTCAGCATTGCGCTTTTCTTCCAAACAAACGGCCCGAGGCAAGAAGTCACCGCCTGTTCTCGCTTTCAGGCTTAGTTTCTGAGAACGTTTTCCAGTCACGGAATATTTTACGGAACGGCTACCTGCCACGTGCTTTCGCTCGCTCTGAGAGGTTCTGTTGATTAAAGTTACTGTGATTACTAACTTAATCCTGTGAAAAGACTATATCTACAGAAGAATTAAAGACAAAAAGAGAAAAAAGAAAGATGGTATTTGTTAATACCGGGCCTTGTTAACATATTGTGAAGGGCATTTTTAGCACTAATCATTTGCAAATATAGCTACAAATGACAAGCATCCTTTAAAATTTGGTGAATGAAGAGCAGATTTAATACAAATAACAGCATTCAGGAAAGTATTGAATGTCAAGTATTATATACACATTTATGCATATTACGTATATTGGTTATATTGTCTCATTTATCCTCTGGATCTTTAGAAAAAACCTTGTGGCCGGGCATTGGAGCCTGTACTCCCAGCTACCAAACTACTGTAACGAGTTAACATTTTATTTTAAGTCTTTACGCACGTTTCCAATGACGCCCTGCAGAGAAGGGGGTGATGTAGTAAGGTGTAAGACAAGACACGAAGTTTGGGGGTGAGGAAAACTGAGACATTTCACTTCTCTATATAACACTGTTTGAACTTGGGTGATGTCTTTGCCTCTCTGATCATCAGTTTCTTCATCTATAAAATAAACATGAGAAATTGGTAATGAGGATGGTTATACTTCCTACATGTTTTCTTTTGACCCTCACTTGATCCAATATGGGAACTTAGCCAATGTAGCCTGAAAGTTTGAGCCCCTTATATTGCAATGAGCTCCTTTCAGTGTAATCTGGGCTCCCACCTGTTTGCACACTTGGGCTTCCTCTCTGTGTCTGTGCCATTTCTTTAAATTTCCACTGTGCTTCCAGCTATGGTGGCAGCCCCAAACTCTGTCCTTTGATTTTTCAAGCTGATAAGACAAGGGGTCTCCTCCGAATCAAAAATCCTTAAAAGGAGGAACCTACTAGAACTTTCTCCCCAGTGTTCACTCTCTTCCCAGGTGCTGCCTGGCTCTACTCTATAGTTCCTTCAGAAAATGGTTTTGCATTTTGTCTGGAATCCATGACTGTGCCTGCAAGACAGACAAGACAGCTCTTTTTTTGCTGCAAGATGATCCCCATTGCTGGAGATGGAACTTTTATATCTGTTGGCTCTTACTTGTTGGAAAATCTGAGGGCCTAAGTTTATTTGGCAGAAGATTTGCATGTGTTTGTCCCTTTAGGGGGCAAACCTGGAGTGCCTTGGTCCTCACCCAGGCTTAGGATCAGTTCTCTGACCTGGCCCCTGCCTTCCTGCCTCAGAGCAAACCTATTCTGGCTTACAGCTCAGAGGTCAAAGCTCATGCTCTGTCTGTCTATCTGTCTCTCTCACTTCCTTCAAGCCTAGAAAGCAAGAATACATATTTTTAGAGGATATTATTAATTCTGTTGCATAATTAGTATCCTTTAAGTTAGGCTGATAGACTGCTTTAAATGTAAATTTCAGTCTCTAAATTTTAACATATTGCTTACAAATAATGTCACCTAGTGAAAAAGCTGACATCTCTGTCTTCACATCACATCTGCTTCCTCTGCTGCTTTCCCTTGGGTCAAAGAGCTTCTGCTCAGCCTTGCAGCTCTGCATGCGTGTCTGTCAATCATCAGAAGGGATCTCGCTTAGGACTTCAGACTGGTCCAGACCCTTACCCGAACCTCACCACCCCCGAGGAGGTAAAGAAGCACGTACAGGAGTGATGACCGGATTGTCAAGGACTTAGAGGAGCATCATGGCCAGACTCACATTGGTGAAATGACTGGAGTCAACTGCCAGGGATTCACTGCCCTCCTCAGACCCTTGCTGATGTCCAGATGTCTGAGGTTGGTCATCAACCCCTTACCTGAGCACTGCTGGTTCCCCCTTCAGTTAATATAAAAGAAGTTTGAAATCAACCCTAATTAAACATGGCTGCTCAGGACATGAATCCACCATCGTCTTGGGCTCCTGGCTTCCTGAATAAAGCCTCTTTCTTGGCCCCAACCCCTTGCCTCTTGACTTATTGGCCCATCATTCATGAGAGGCATGGCAATAACAGACTACATGGAATAATTTGATTTCTTTCATCCTCTTCAATATAGTTTCTTTTTAAGATAACTTATTCTTTCTTTCCTACTTTTGAAATTCTTAAAAATCTATAATCATATTTTTAATTGTGGTCTTTTAAAAGCCAACAATATATATATACTCATGTACATTTTACAAGTGTCCATGATTCAATTTGGCATCAGGAAAGGCTCTGACCCATCTGTTTGGTTCATGCTCTTGTGACTTCGTGCCTGTGTATAGCCAGTGGTGCAAAATAGAAGCAAGAATGAGACCCACTTGTGGCCTGGCATGTCAGTGTTCACCCCTTGCTACCCATGTACCAGGTGCTGTTGTTAATTCCAGGTCCTAGCGTGTCTTCTATAACTTAGGTTAGCAGATAATACATTTTATGTGATGTGTAATAATTTCCCTAACCTTAAAAGCAGAAATTTTTAAAAACTGAGAATGAAAGAGGTTGATAAAGTACAAGAATAATCAAAATTATACTCACACATCTTCCAAATATTCTATACTGATAACTATAGTACAACAACTTACAAATTGAGATTCATTTGTCAAAAGAACACAGAAAGGCACTCAAAAGCAAGAAAATATTATGGTACCCATATGTAATTATATTATCCTTTAAGCATCCTAGTAAATATTTGAGAAGGGCAGGATTCAGCAATGAATTTCTAGTAAAACATTTATGTAGAGGAACATATATAACCACAGATGGATTTCAAAGTTTAATATCTATTTTAAAAAGGTTTGCAAAAATTTCTAGAGTTGTTGATACTATTCTGTGTCTCTGCCTCTCTCTATCTTTCCTTTTTTCCTTTTCTGAGACATACAATCCTTGGAATGTGTATTACAATGCTTACTTTCCACATATTCAGTAATGAGTCCCTCACTATAACTACAAGCAAAATGTTTGCATTATTTACTTTTACATTTTCAGCTAACAGAATGAAAACACATACAGAAAATGAATTTATGGAGATTAGATCAGGGCTGATTAGGTAGTGAGGCCTCCCTCCCTCCCTTCTCCCTTCCTCTGTTCCTCCTTCCTCCCCCTTCCCTTCCTCCCTATTTCCATTTGAGCACATATTATCCTTCTGCTTTGGGATAACCCATTTACACTGCATCAATTGTTTAACAAATGCACTTGAAAATCTGCAGTGAATCATGTTTCTGACTTTGTCTGTAGCATGTTTTGCGATAATTCATGTAAATGATCATGCCAACCACCTACTAGTATCCATAATAAATTTCTGGGTGAGGTGGATTCACTTTAGAGATTGGAACCTAGACTTTTCTGGGTTAATTGTGCCTAACACCTCACTAGCAGTGTCTCATTTGTGTCTTGTTCATCTGCCAGTGTTCCAGAATATACCTGAGAGGGTCCACGTAAGCAAGGGAGGGCCTGTGCGGAGAGGCATTAGGTGTCTGGAGATGCGGCTCTTGCTGTTATTCTTCAGTCCTTACACAGTGACTACATGTTGCAGCAAGACACGCTAGCATGGGAGCAATATGCACTACTTCTGGAGCCATCTGTTTCTCCTGAAACCGGTTCTCAACCTGAGTCTGCGCCCAGGTCAAATGGAACATTCAGTTTTCTACAGGGGCCCTTTCATCCAATCCTAGAATCTGTAAACCAGAGCAGGCTTTCCTTCCCACCATGTGTCACCTGCACAGAGCCCTATGAATGTTAGCATAGGTGTGACTCACTCTTGTAGGTTTAAGGTCTTGTTCATGGGGTTCCTGGACATACAGCAAAACATGGATGTTTCTAGGCATTTATGTCCATGTCCATAAGCCTCAGGTCAATGAAGAGATGGTTCTATCACAGAACATCTGGAGAACATTCTGGATGCTCACAGTCTCCATCTCCATGCTGCCATTTGTCATGCTGCCTTTGATCAGAGACAGCACCTGCTCACATACCAAGGTTAGTCGCATTTTGTCCAGTATAAAAATGGACCCATTCTGTCAATAGATTTTTTATTGAAGTATAATAAGCATACAATGTCCTAATAATTTCAGGTGTACAGCATAGTGACTTGATATTTTTGTACAATACAAAATGACCCCTTAAATCCAGTTACCATCTGTCACCACACAAAGTAATTATAGTATTATTGACTGCATTCCTATGCTGTACCTCACATTGCCATGACTTACTTATTTTAAACCTGTAGGTCTGTACCTTTTAATACCCCTCAATTATTTTTCCCAGCCCCAACCCCTCCCTTGCTCTGGTAAGTAACAATTTGTTCCTAGTGTCTGATTCTGTTTCTAGTTTGTATTGTTTGTTCATTTTTTTGTTATTTTTAGATTCCACATATAAGTGAAATCATATGGTATCTGCCTGACTTATTTCACTTACATGATACCCTCTAGGTCCATCCCTGTTGTGACAATGGCAAGATTTTATTCTTTTTTATGGCTGAGTAATATTCCATAAACAAGAAATGGTATATATCTTCCATATCTTGGCTATGGAAATAGTAATACTAATTATTACTTATATAATTTTAATATTGTTATTTGTAAATAACAGTTCAATGATCATAGGGGTTCATGTCTTTTCAAATTGGTATTTTCCTTTTCTTTGGATAAATACCCAGAAGTGGAAATGCTGGATCATATGGAAATTCTATGTTTAGTTTTTTGAGGAACCTAGTTCATACTGCTTTCCACAGTGACTATGCCAGTTTGTGTTCCCACCAACAGTGTAGGAGGGTTCTCTTTGCCTCACACGACACACACTGGTGTGAGGTGATATCTCATGGTGATTTTGCTTTCCCTGATGATTAACAATGTGGAGCATCTTTTCAAGTGCTTGTTGGCCATCTGTATGTCTTTTTGGAAAAATATTTATTTAGATACTCTCCCCATTTATAACTGTTTTTCAACAATAAATTGTATAAGTTCTTTATGTGTTTTGGATATCAACCCCTTGTTGGATGTATGATTTACGTATATTTTATCCCATCCAGTAGGCTGCCTATTTGTTTTGTTGATGGTTCCATTCACTGTGCAAAAGTATTTTCTGTTGATATAATCTCACTTGTTTATGTTAGCTTTTGTTGCCCTTGCTTGAAGATACTGGGGAAGAAAAAAAGTATTGTTAAGACTGAGGTCAAAATGCTTACTGCCTATATTTTCCTCAAGGACTTTTATGATTTCAGGTCTTGCATTCAAGTCTTTAATCCATTTTGACATTATTTTTGTGCATAACATAATTGGCTCAGTGGAAAAAGATAATGGTCTAGTTTCATTTTTTTGTATATAGCTGTTCAGTCTTCGCAATGGCATTTGTTGAAGAGATTTTCTTTTCCCCTTTGTATTTTCATGAGTCCTTAATCATATATTAATTGGTCATATATAAATGAGTTTATATCTGGGCTCTCCAGTCTGTTCCATTCATCCATGGACCTGTTCTTGTGCCAGTACCATACTGTTTTGATTACTGTAGCTTTGTAGTATAGATTGAAGTCAGGGAGTGGGATACCTCCAGGTTTGTTCCTCTTTCTCAATTTTGTTTTGACTGTTTGGCGTCTTTTGTGATTCTATGCAAATTTTAGATTTCATGTTCCAGTTCTGTGAAAAATGCTATTGGTGTTTTGACTGGCATTCTATTGAATCTGTAGATGGTTTTTTGGGTAGTATGGAAATTTTAACAATATTAATTCTTCCTATTCATGAGCATGGTATATCTTTCCATTTATGTTGTATATAATTTCTTTCATCAGTGTCTCATAATTTTCAGAGTACCAGCTTTCCTTTTCTTGGTTAAATTTATTCATAAGTATTTTATTCTTTTTGATGCTATTGTAATGTGATTTTTAAGCTTCTCTTTCTGAAATTCAATATTAGTATATAGACATGCAATAGACTTCTGTATATTCATCTTGTATCTTGTGACTTAAGTTAATTCCTTTATTATTCTAATTGTTTTTTTGTGGAGTATTTAGTTTTTATTTATATATATATATACATAGTGTCATGTCATCAGCAACAGTGACATTTTTACTTCTTCCTTACCAATTTGAATGCCTTTTGTCTCTTTATCTTTGGGGATTGCCATGGCGAGGACCACCAGGACTATGCTGAATAAAAGTGGTGAGAGTGGGCATCCTTGTCTTTTTCCTGATCCATCGAATATGGTATCAGCTGTTGGTGTGTCGCAGGTAGCCTTTATTATGCTAAGGTACATTCTTTATAAACCCACTTTGTTGAGAGTTTTTATTACAAATGGATATGTAATTTTAGTCAATAGTTTTTATAATGTAAAATTTTATAAAATAATTTTATGGCTTCTGATGAATTACTACATCATATTAAAAAAACCCAGATTGTACACACATATATAGTTTTCAACTCCTTTCAGCATAAACTGAATTACTTAACATGATATTGAAAAAACTCTATGTAAACAAAATTAAAATTTGACAGTAAGAACACATTTTTTCACCACAGTAAGCTAACAGAGCACAAACTAGGAAGAAAGATTGTAAGACCTTGCTACTGACATTGCCACTAGGATGTTAGATTAGTGGGCTATTACAAAAATGCAACTGGTAGTGTTGTCTGAAAAATCATTCCAGAAAAATTCTAGCATTGTATCCAACATACTTGATGAATTAGTTTGGAGGCTTCATGATGTGAAATCTTTAGGGTTCAATTGAATGAAAGTGCACATTTTGCAAATCTCTCCTTTTTGTTTGTTTCTGTGTATCCTTTTCAGACAGGAGAATATAAGGAAGATTTATTACATCTTTGAATATCTGACACATAAACATAACTACAAAACCGAGCATTGTGTACATTTATATTTTCAATGATATCTTTTCACGGTGCTTTGTCAAATTTTTTATGCAAAGTCCCCAACATCGTCTGAAGCAGATCCTACATTCCTTTCATTTCCAGTTATCATAAATGCAATCCAGGTGAAAACTCCAATGTCATATATTCGTATCTCCTCAAGCAGCAGCTTAACCCTTTGCTAGAGGGATTTGGCTCGAGAGGAGAGGCTACTGCTTTTGGTACCCCTTCTCCTTTCTTCATTGAATTCTAGCTACTATTGAAATAATGTCAATGAGCAATAAGATTCCCATATAATTGTGTAATATAGTGTGGTACATGCATATTATATTATAAAAAATAATGATTAATGCACAAATGTGACCATATGTCCCCACTGCTGCTGCTTCCCTGTGAGCTCGGTGTCAGTGCGCATGTTTCCTGGGAGGCAGTTATCAGGCTGATGTGGAGCCTCTGGCACCAGGGGGCACTCAATTTCCTGGTGGGAGAACCAGGTCTGAATTGCTTTTATCTACACTCCACTGTAGCTCCCTGTTGCCCTGGACAAATTCAACCTCTTGAAGTTTGATCCTTTCCATGGGGAGTCAAATCTCTCCTGTGGAGCCTACTTTGAGATGTAATTTTACCTTTGAACATATTCTTGCAAAAGAAATAGTGAGCATGCAGACCCGTCTGTAGCTGTCCTGCTGTCTTCTCCCAAATTTCTATTTGTCTTTCCATGTGGCCTCAGAGGAGATCCACAAATGAGCTGGAAATGAACCTGCAGCTCTCCTCAGGAGGTGCTCATTTCCTGCTCATGAGTCACTCCTAACCAATGTGAGCTTTCCCGTGACTCTCCCTCCTCTTCCTGCCAAGGGGCTGGGGCACAGGCCTCTTCTGCGCAGGTGCCCAGGAATCTCTGAGTGAGAAGCTCCAAGTGCTCAGGGCCCTATCACCGTAGTGGTTTTCAAAAACACCGTCACTGTGGGCTCGGTGGACAACAAAGTGAGAAAAATGCAGCCAATAAACCATCCATGAGGCATTCTTGTCACACAGCTCTTTGAAAATTATATCTTATTGAAGAGAGCCCTTTAGATATACGTAGTTTTTTTATCAGATTTCATTTTTATGCAAACAAGACTTGGAAAACATAAGCAAAATAAATTGGCCAGCAGACTCCCAGAACTATCTCATAGAATTAGACTCTTCTAATCACCTTGGATCAAAGTCATCCATGTCCACGTTTTTCCACTGAACCTTGTGCGTTGTGTCCTCAAGAGCTGTGGGGGTGAAGCATTATTGAACCGACTCCACAGATGACCAGCAGCCTGTGTCCGGAGCACCATAGTTCAGCTCTGCAGTTACGGAGATCAGGGGGACAGTGTGCCTGTGGCGCTGTGCCTTCCCATGCTGATGAGCGCCTGCTTCTGTCTCCACATCGAGCATTCGGTCCCTGGGCTCCCTGTGCTCCCCAGTCCCATGCACGAGTGGGCACTCTGTGTAATGGGCCTCACAGGAGCAGCGGTGGCAGCTGTATGTGCAACTCTGCCAGGTCTTTGGGCTGTATGCAATACTGACTATCGGCTCAAATGATTTCAGAAATGTTAAAACATGAAACAGAGATAGACCTCGAGGGTATTATGCTAAGTGAAATAAGCCAGGTGGAGAAAGATATATGATATGATTTCACTTATTCGTGGAATCTGAAAACAAAACAAAATGAACAAGGAGTAGTAGACTCAGAGCCACTGAGAAGTGACTGCTGGTGACCAATGTGGAGGGATGCGTGGGTGGATGTGGAAGGAGAGGCGATAAAGGGGCACAGAAATTCTGAGTCATAATGTAAGTTGGTCATGGGATAGCAGTGCAGCGTCGAGAACACAGCCAGTGATTCTGTAACATGTTCCTGTGTTGACAGTAACTGCACTAGTGGGGGTGAGGATTTAATAATGTGCATTCATGTTGAACCACTGTGTTGTATACTTGAAACCAAACCAACATAATATTGTGTATCAACTATACCTCAATAAAAAAACACACTTTAAAACAATATGAAAGAACTCTATTCTTAACAATCAGTGATGTAGAGTCTGTAGCCTTTGGTGGGCTGCTGTGATGCGCTGGAACGATGTTTGCTCAGCTTGTTAGGCTGCCTAACCTGAAGGCCTGTGGGAAACTTCTGATTGCAGTTCCTGGAGGCTTTTTTTTGAAATTTAGATGTCTTAATTTTCTTACCTCTGGTTTGTTAACCATATGTCTGTTCTAGTACAACAGGAAAATTTTGACTGCAGTCTATCACATGTTCAAAAGAAGGGAGATTTTTAAAATATTGAAGAAATTTGTAGATACCGTCAGATAAGTTGTCAATGAGTTAACCACCTCTACATTGGCAAGGCTACAGGGATAGAAAAGCAGGAAAAAATCCCCACAGTAGGAAGAGGGGCTCAAAAAGTTTACTGAAGTCAGCAGGGGGTGACAATTTGTTAAAAGAACAAAGCACAGGCAGCTAAAGAAAAAGAACTGCAGCTTTCAAAATAGCTGTGCGTTTAGGTAGTAGCTTGCCTTTCAAAGAGAACAGACTCTTTCGTGTTTAAAAATTAAAAAAATTTAAGACATGACCCATTATTTTTTTCTGGGGGACAGGATGGTATTTCCTAAGTATACACTTCTACATGCCCCTTGTTTTTATCACTCATTCATTGCTCTTAGACTCAAGCACTAGAATGTGTGATCTTATGCCAGGGGAGGAGTCCAAAAACAGAAAAATAAAAAAGGAACTGATTCCTGGCAATGGTTCATAAAAACCTAAATCACTCAGGGACACTGGGAGCCTTGAGATATGTAAAATGTGTAAACTGGGGCATCTGAGAGTGCTGCCTTCTTCTGCTTCTATTGTGCTGCCATCTCTGACATGCCCTCCCATAACAGTCTAGAAGAGTCCTCTGGCTGGAGAGGATGAGGAAGTGAGAGAGGGAAGGACTCCCTCTCAGCCCTACGCTGCATCACTTGCACACAACTCATTATATTACCAGGAAAGGACAAAGCACGTGAGCCTGCATCTATGCTGAAAAGCATTTCATAAAATTCAATATAATGGGAAAAGCATGTGCAGTATTTGGAGAGCTGGCTAGGTAACTTGAGAATTATAATGCAAAAATGTAAATGTGGCATCCTTTGTCCAAAAGGCAGAAAATGTGTGATAAAAATACTAAGCTATGAAGCTTTTTCTCTTCTTCTGCATGCTTTCTTTCTACTTATTATGATTTCTTAAAAATTTTTTTGTTTAATGCTCTCAGTAAGGCAAAATGAAATTTACGTTATTACCAAAACTTTTTGCTAGTCATCCTTGTATTTTCCAATGCTGACTTTATATGCAAGTATAGGAGAATTTAAATAATATGTGGAATCACTGAATTATACCATTCATATGCTGCAGCTCATACACACACGCATGTTTAATCCTAAACAGAGGGCTGGAAGCACTGCACAAAGTAGCTCAGTAACTTTTATTTCTCTTCTTGATACATCTACATTCAACTGACTCTGTCCACCCTCAACTCACTGAGTAGCAAGGAAGGACTGAAGGGAAATAAACTACGGGCTTCTCCAGCTTTCCCTTCTTGCTACATCATTTTCAGTCTAATATGGTAAAGCAACACAGATCAGAAGGGATATGACATGTTTCCCTGCTGATTCATGTTCCTTAGAATGTAACTGCCTTCTTGCTTTGGAAACAGATTATGGCCCAAAGAAAAGTGTGCCCTTGTGGGCTGTCCACCCAGCTCCCCATCCAGTTACTCACTTCCTGTCTTGGACATGCTGTGGGTCTCCCTAAACACTGCACTGCAGGGCCCACGGTGCTCGTGAGGCAGCACAACTCTACATGCAAATGGGGGACAAAGGATGGGGGCATGTGTGTCACACACCCCTCATCTACCCAAGCACGTGCTGTAAATGCTTTGGTGTCAATATACATCAACTCAAAGACAAACTTATGAGGAGTTTCCAGACAGCAACAGCAGGGCAGCCTGGAGTGTGATCTGATCGAGAGACTTATTTGAGATCCCAGGAAATGGAAATCAGCAGACTAAAAATATTGGATTCAACGAATACAATTTCAGAATTTTGTGGAACTGTGCTGGCTGGGCATATGCCCTCCGGTTGCCCCAGCCATAGTACAGGACTCAGGTAGCCGCCCACTCTTGCAAAGCATGTGTCTACATACTGCAGGTGGGCAGCCATACCACTCTGATGGATGAACGGAGGATTTACATCGAGTGGATTTCTGTTCTTGTATTTCCCTCTTTTGTATCAAGATAGTGAACTTAGAAAATTATTAAGGCAAAGAAGGAAGGGTAGGAGTTTAGAGCATTGGTCCTGGGTCCATATGGTCCAGGGTTTGAATTCCAGCTGTATTCCTCACCTGTTCGATGGCTTTGTGTTAGTTACTTTACCTCTCTGTGTCTCAGTTTCCTCTTCATAAAAGTGGAGGTTATAACAGTTCTCATCTCATTGAACTGCTGTATAAAATGAGCTCCCAGGCAAAGCTCTGAATAGAAGGTCTGATGCATGAAGAACACTCTACTGGGGAAGCTCCCATTTTGAAGAGTTTAGTGCTAAGTTTTGCTTACTCCTAGTTTAGTTATGTTATAAAAGAAAAGAAGTAAAATTGGATGTGCAATTGGGTCTGAGATGACTGTCATTGGCTTCTCTCATGATATAAGACATGCTTCGTGTATTTCAAAAAGTGAATAGTTCAGAAACTCAAGAAGACAGATGCACCCCCATGTTTATCGCAATCCTATTTACAATAGACAACAAATGGAAGCAACCTAAGTGTCCATCAGTAGATGAATGGATAAAGAAGAGGTGGTACCTATACACAATGGAATATTATAGAGCCATCAGAAGAAACCAAATCCTACCATTTGCAACGACATGGATGGAGCTAGAGAGTATTATGCTCAGTGAAATAAGCCAAGCCGAAAAAGTCAAGTATCAAATGATTTCACTCATACGTGGAGTATAAGAACAAAGAAAAAAAAATGTAAGAACAAAACAGCAGAAAACTCACAGAACCCAAGAATGGACTAACAGTTACCAAAGGGAAAGGGACTGGGGAGGATGGATGGGAAGGGAGGGATAAGTGGAAAAAAGGGGCAACGATTAGCAGACATAATGTTGTGGGGGTACAGGGAGGGCTGTACAACTCAGAGAAGACAAGTAGGGATTCTACAGCATCTCCCTATGCTGACGGACAGTGCCTGTAATGGGGTAGGTTGGGGGACCTGATGAAGTGGGGAGTTTAGTAACCATAATGTTGCACATGTGATTGTAGATTAATGATACCAAAATAAAATAAAATAAAAAATAAGGTTTGCATATCTCTCTCACACATACACACACACACAGAGCAGCAGGTGACATAGGAAGGGGCAGGCTGAAGGCCTGGCACTGCATTACCCAGCCTGACACCATCTCAGTCTGATCCCGTGGGGAGCCCTGGAGTGTGGACAGCACCCCAGGGCTTGTTTAGCCCGGAGGAAGGGGGCTGGACCAGTATATCCATATCTGCCCGCCCAGCGGACTCTCATTTCTCTCTATTCTACACAAGAGGCAACTGAAGTCCAGAAAGGGGTTGGGGACTTTTCTAGGGTCCAGACTTGATCCATGACATGGGGGCAGAGTCAAGTTATAAGGATAAAAGTTAAAAGACTTTTGAAAATTTTTCTTTTGTTATTTTAATGCTAGTTGAAAAATAGGGGTTTGGGAGTTTGGTGACCAAATGCGCTGTTGCCATGGTGACCGTCACGCGGGTGGTGGTGCCTCCTCTGTGGCCGGTAGAGGCCCGGTTGGTGGCGCTGCTCCCCGACCTGCTGGTCTTCAGGAAGCCCCGGGGAACGGAACGGAGCTTGTCGCTGCCCAGGGCGTCCTCCTTGACGTCCACGTGACAGGGTTGACAGAATTCACGGACAGGTTCCGCCAGACATGCAAATCGGAACCGGACTGGACAAGTGGGCTCACATCTTCAGTCATTACCTTAGTGCCACCATGCGGCATGTGCTCTGTTTTTAACGGGACATCCTACATATAGCAGGGAACATGCTTCTGGCACTCCGGTGAGTGAAACAGAATCAGCTGAGGACATCATTACCCTGCTGGCAAAATGCAGTCTGGAGATTCAGGAGAAATTTGGGGTCTACCATACCAAAGAAGGCCAGGAGCTGCAGCTAAAGATAGGCAGAAACTACTAAAAGAGACCAAAAGACAAGCAAACAACAACAAAATAGGACTCTCTATAACTATAAAAAGGAAGGTGTTATAATGGCAATATTTCCAAATTATATAGAAGAAGCAAGATACAGTATGTGTTTATCATGCTACCATTTATAGAAGGAGGACTAATAAGTATTTCTCTTCTTTGCTTATATTTGTGTGATGCAACATTTGAAAGATGTATAAGAAACTTAACATTACCTATTAGAGGAAAATAGTATAGGTGGGTATATAGGTGGCAACAAGGGAAACAGAGGTTCGTGATTCCCTGTGGCTGGGCCCAGTCCTTGCCCTCACCGTGGCCACAGCAGGGGCCTCTGGGGTCAGCAGAGGGTTGCCTTGGCAGGTTCTGTTAGGACTTCCTTCAGAGACACTAGGCATGCAGCCCCCACTTTGTCCAGGTGGAGGTCTCACTAGTGAGCAGGGAAAGACCTCCCCAGATGCAGCTGCCCGACAGCACTGTCAGGAGGTGGAGGTGCGGGAGGATATGTAGTGGCTGCTCACGGCCACAGAGTTTCTCTTTTGGAGGTGAAGAATACACTGTGGAACTAGAGAGGTGATGGCTGTACAACTTTGTGAATACATACTAAAACCACTGAATTCCACACTTCTAAAGGTTTCAATTTTTGGCATGTCTATAAATCCCAAATCGCTATTGAAAGGGTTCTTTAGCTACCCGGCTCACTCACTCACAAAGAAGAACACGAGAAACCTGCCAGCATGGTTTTATTCCCTGTAAGACAAACAGGCAAAATGGCTGTCTCTGAAAGGAGAGAGCAGCAGCTGCAGCAAGGGGGGAGCTGCTTATATAGGAATTTAGGGCCTTGGTGAGCAGGATGGTGGTCCTGTGACTTCTGAGAAACAGAAACTGTTGCAGATGATAGGGAACTTAGAAACTGCTGTGGGGGGTGTAGAAACTGCTGTAGATGATAGGTGACCTTGCTACACCCAGATGCAGCTGCTGTAAGTGATAAGGAGCCACTGTGTGCGGAGACAGTTCAAGGTTGTGTGTTAAAGGGGACCTAACAACTTTGTTGTACACTTGAAACTAATTATTATGTCCAAAAAAAGAGTGACTTTTCTGCTATGTGAATTATATCTCAATTAAAAAAAAAGGAGAAATACAGAGAGATTTGAGGTGCATTTGCACACTTTCTCCAATGCTAACATTCTCCATGACTATAGAACATTAACCAGGAAACTGACATTCATACAATCCAGAAATGTACTCAGATTTGTCTAGTTTTACATGCATTCATAGAATTTCAAAGGAATAATAATATTAATATTAATAATGGCAGTGATTGTTTGAGTGCCAGCCACAGAACAGGCCTGCTGGAATCCAATCCCACAGCAGTTCTGCAAAAGGGGGACCATCTCCCAGAGGAGGCTCACAGTGAGAAAGCATTTTGCCCAAGGTTAATTTTTTTGTATATGGCATGATGTAGGGTTTGATTTGACAAAATGCATATCCAGTGACTGAAGAACAATTTCCTGAAAAGAACATCCATGTCCAACCTCACACAAGTAACCAGGAATGAGGCAGGGATCTCAGCCCCCAGCCGTCTGACTCAGTCCTGGAAGTCTCCACGTCCCCCTTGGGCCCATCCTAATGAACAGGCAGCTAGATAAGCTGTGCTCTGTGGGCACAATGCAGTGGCTCCCTAGAGTATTTGTCAAAGGAAGCAGGGTGGGGAAGCACAGGCCAGCTCTAATTCACTTCCTCCCTGCAGGGATGGTGAAATATCTCACTGTGCCTCCTGCTTGCTCTGACTCTGCCTTTTGAAAATTTATTCCTTTTCCTGCCTTCTTCCGGGTGGGAAGGTGGGTGTCCTGCCCATGTGAGCATTCCCTGTGCAGAAGGTCCAGAACAACTTCACCAAAAGTAAGTCCAAGGTTGTAATCATGTCCAGTGCCTCTGTCCACTGGAAGCTGTGGATATGAGGTTACCAGGCCACTTTCAAACCTTCCCAATGCCCCCCATGACCCACAAATAAAGAAGAGTGCCCAGACATTCCTGACACTCCCGAGACTCTTAGCCTCCTTCAGCCTCCCATCACTGCCCCCTTTGGCCAGCTTCTTGGGACCTCATCCCTCTCTGGTCAGGCAGGCTCTCTCTCTGCCAAAGGCCACTCCAGCACATTCTGGCCCTGGGGATGATCAGGAAGCCAGGAGGCCTGGTGGCCACAGCTAGTGCCTCCATGCTGAATGGAGCCATAGGTATACTCCATGCCTCTGACACCTCTGAGGCCAAGACCCTTCTCACTACAACAGCCACAGGGACTTTGCAGAACACAGAAACCACACCAAGTTACTTGCCCACACACGACTCACCCACGGCTCCCATCACCCTAGAATAGAGCCCCCTTACTCTCTGCAGCCCTCTGAGGAGGGACACCCTGTGCATCTCCCTGTCCCCCATTCCACTCTCCTCCTCTCCTTCTCATTCCCCCTGCTGAAACCTCAACACCCTCCTCATGTTCCTCAAACCTGACCAACTCCTTCCACCTCAGGACATTTGCACATTCTGTGCCTGCCACCTGAGATGCCTTCTCTCTTGACCTCAGAGTGCCTGACCCCTTTGCTTCTTTCTGCGATCAGAACAAGCATCACCTCTTCAGGACAGATCCCACATCTCGCACTCACCCCCATAACCAGGTCACCATGCTGTCCAGTACACATCCCATTTCCTGCTGGAATCCCTTCTCAGTACATATTCCATGTGACCTGTCCTTGGTTATGTATTTGTCTCTTATGTGTATTACATGTCCCACGCCCGGCCCAGGGCCCATGACATGATTAGGCCTTGTCACATCTTTTTGGACAAGCAAATGAATGAATGAATGAATGAACCAAAGCAGTTAAGTGACCAGAAGTCACCAGAACACCCCTGAGACCCACTTACAGAGTGGAGTATTCACAGTTGACAGTTCAGGAGGTGATGATCACGTCATCATTCCTTCCCATGGAGTGTGCGCCATTGTTTCCACGTCAGGTATTCCACAGTTAAGCTAGAGGGCATATGGGACAGGGAGAGAAGACATGAAGTTGGGATCAGAGTCCCAGTGTATTGTGTGTGGAGGGGACAGCATGGTGGGATCCATACCCAGCCAGCTGCGCACACGACCGGCTGCACAAGGCAATAAGCTCTTGGCAGCCGCATCAGCTAGAAGGTTCTCAGCAGGAAGGGCCCACTCTGGGGCTCACAATGCAGAATTAACTTCAGGACAGGCAAGGCCACGGTGCCAGGAAAGGCTGACTCCTAGGACTTGTAGCCTCACCTGCTCACTAAACTGAAAGCTCAGTAAGGCCCAAGTTGCCTTTGTGTTTTTCTCATAGATTTTGAAAATGGTAACAAGTGTATCAGTTGCAGTGGAAACAGCCTGGAACTCAAAGTGCAGGCCCTGGGCTTGCAGGCATTGCACCCTTGGCTCCTGAGGTCTCTGTGGAGGGAGTGGGGCAGTAGGTCTGGACATAAAGGCATTTTAGTGTCCCCTCTGCTCATTCCCTAATTTGTTCATGTGGTAGAAATGGGGGAGGGGCTCTTGAGAAAATACTTCATGCGATTATTAACTGCAGGGCTGTCAGCTCCAGGCAGGTGCAACGAGACAGTCCCTTGCTCATTCTAACAGCAGCATTTGTAGAATTTGAACACACAAGACAAGTCCACTGGAAGTCTGAACAGCAGATGGACTCAGTTCCTGTCTTGTCCGCCAGCACGGATATTCAAAGAAACGCTTATAGAGCTGTGTTTTTCAATGTGTGACTCTCTTCAGGAAATAAAGTCAGAAACTCTCCCTCAAGGCATTTCATGATCTGTTTTGGGACTGTTGTTATGGGACAGTAAGAGTAATAAATGAATTTGTAATAGAAGAAAAGGGGAATCAAATTTTTGTTTAAAATAGAACACTAACCTACACTGGAAAGTGAACTCAAGTAGCCCCAGAAAATTTGTAACCACTAATAGGGATATGGGGCGAGGTAGTTTCTAATTGTTCTCGAGATTTTCTGAGTCTGAGGGTCAGAGATAATGCTGAAAGCTGATTTTGTTCAACCCCAAGCATCCAGTCCCAGGGACTGAGGAGGAGAAGAAAGGAAGAACAAAATGCTAGTGAATCAGTGCAGGAATGTCTGCTTGGACCCTTGCAAGCTGCTACTTCATGTGTCTGCACCCCAGCCTCTCTCCCATGTTGTCCTCTCGAAAAGCCCCAGCCGCTTTGTGTGTCTTTTAAAGCAGGTTCTGGTAGGACATCCTTCAGCACCAATAGTGTATGCAGCACCCACTTTGTGCAGGCCCTTTGGGGACACTTAGCATAACTGCGTGAAGGAAGCAGACACAATGCAGAGACCCCATCCCAGGTGGAGTCAGGCAGTCACTTCAGGCGTCATCTGCAGGTCATGGCCAGGGACCATCATGGGTGATGCCCTCCCAGCCTCCTCATGTACCAGGGGGCATGACGAGAGGCCTGAGGAGGAACTGACAATGTGAATGTTCTCTGGGCCCAGAGAGGGGGAGGAGGAGTTTGGGGCTTGGGGCAGGGGGAGCACAGCAGAGGCCAGCAGGTCGCTCATACTTGGATTTCAGAGGATGGGAAAGGATGGGGTCCCAGGACAGACACCAGGGTCAGGAAGGGGCAGGGGCAGTTGCCCAGACAGACTGGGGAATACAGAGGGGCCAGGGCCACACAAGGGTGCGCCAGGCAGACAGTGTGGCTGGAATGATCAGGCTTCTCACTCTTCCACCCCCAGGCCTTCCCCCAGCCCCCAGATGCGACAGGCTAGGTGCCATACCTGGGAGCCAATTCATGTGCCCAGCGTCCTCCATGGCAGCCAGTCTCCACCCACCCAGGAGGAGGGCCATGTCCTCCACTACTGGGGTCCAGGAGGAGCACCTTGTGCCCACTGTGGCAGGGCTGGAAGTGGAGGGCCTGTAGCCAGGGCACCATCTAGGGTGGGCTTCCCGGACTGGGGTTCCCTTCAAGACAGTGAGGGATTTTCTGTCCTTGGGAAGGTACAGGGAATTCAGCCCTGGGTGACTCTTTCTCTGTGTCCTCCTTCAGGAAAACGTCAATGAAAAAAGAGGTGGAGAACCCCGCATCTCTGGAGTCATCTTCTGTCTCTAGAGCCAACTTAGTAGCTCCCTGGGACTCCTGTGCTGGAGCTACAGCCAGTGTCACCAGCTGAAGTCCCTGCAGAGCCAGAAGATGTCCCAGCAGTGGCCACAGCCCCAGTGCTAGACCCCGAGCTGGAAGCAATTGGCCCTCAGGACTGGGGCCCGTAGTAACTGCAGGAAAGGCACCGGGCCTGGAAGAGCCTGAGGCAGTCCTGGAGCCTCCCAACCCCTGTGCCGCGACCACTTGGCATGTGCCGAGGGATGATCCACATAGTCTGGGACGCTGGCACCCCTCCCTCGGTCTGTTAAGCCTGCCGCAGCGAGAGCCAGTTCACAAGCTCCCTGCGACCTCTGTGCTGGAGCTACAGCTGGTGTCACCTGCTTTAGCCCCTGAAGAGCTGGACGAAAGCCCTGAGATGGCACCCTATGGGCCCGTGTGCCCGGGGCCTGTAGCAACTGCAGGAATGGCACAAGGCCTGGAAGAGCCAGAGGCGGTCCTGGGACCCCCCAACCCCTGTGCCGCGACCCCCTGGCATGTGCAGAGGAAGGATCCACATAGTCTGGGATGCTGGCGCCCTCCCTGTGTGTGCCAAGCCTGCTGCAGCAACAGCCAGTACACAAGCTCCTTGCGACCCCAGCTCAGATCCTGCCCCTGTCTCTCCAATCTCCGATACACTACTGCACGATGTGTGTGTGCTCCCGGCACAGATCACCAGGGTCGGTTATTTCATGGGCCTCCACTTCTACTCCCTCCCCGCTCTGAACATTCTCCTCCCACCAGTGCACTGGGGTGGGGGAGCGCTCGGGTCCTGCTGGGTCGTGACTCCATATCTTACCCGCCTCATGGGGTGCCAAGTCCTCTCTGGTGTAGATGCAGGCTAGGTGCTGTCCTGTATCTTCTGGTCTCTTCTAGGAATAGTTGTATTTGTTGTATTTTCACAAATATATATGGTTTTGGGAGGATATTTCCACATTCCTGCTCACGCCGCCATCTTCCCAGAAGTCCTCCTCTGCCATGTAATTTTACTTCTTCATTTTCCTTATCAAACATCTAGAACTAAGTGAAATTCTGACATTCTTATTAAAAACACCATCAGATTTCTTTCACGACACTACAAAAATATTTACACAAAATTTTGAAAATTCACAAATACCTAGACTCAACAACTGAACATGTGGAGATTTAATTTCCATCACTTTATTTTATAAGTCTCTGAAATTCAGTTTTACTTGCTTCATTATTAACTGGGACCTGCCACAGTTGGCCTTCTTTTGTCCACTGGGTCATCTCTTCAAAACTGTTCTGAAAAGGCTGTTGACTTACCGCAGCTAACCAACTGCTCAGCTAACTCCACATCCCAAAGAGAAGGTGCTGTCTCTGTATAATAAAAACATTTCAAACAAGCACAAGTCAATGTAAGTATCTGCTGTTTTTTACTGAAGTATCATTGATATATAATCTTATATTGGTTTCAGATATACAAAATAGTGTTTCAACAGTTACCCATATTATTAAATGCTCACCCATCACTGGAGTGACTATCTGTCAACACAGGAAGATGTTACAGAATCATCGGTTGCATTCTCCATGCTGTACTAGCATCCCTGCGACCAACTTATATTGTTATTCAGAATCTGGTGCCTCTTTATCCCCCTTGCCCTCCCCACCCACCTGTAAATATATTCATCTTAAAAAACATTCTAATCAACTCTGAATTGATAATATGTTTCCAGAACTAGTAGCTGACATTTAAACAGTATATAATCAAGGTCACTCTTCTGAGCACTAAAACTAACAAAAATGCCATAAAAACACGACAGCTACAATAATTACAAGCATTAATTTTTGTTTTACTACAATGCTCGGCAGTCAACTCCGAAGTCTCACTGCTCCTCACTGGAAAGGAAAAAAGAAATAAGTACTTTCTTTAAGGATGTTTTCAGAGTTCAAGTGTTTTTATGTAATGTGACTTTGACATTTAAAGTCCAACCTGTTTACCTGTATTTGTAGTCTGTCAA
The DNA here is from genome assembly GCA_032199065.1 of Smutsia gigantea. Lineage (NCBI taxonomy): Eukaryota > Metazoa > Chordata > Mammalia > Pholidota > Manidae > Smutsia > Smutsia gigantea. The sequence goes on from JAVSCE010021326.1 coordinate 93,650, forward strand.
ATCACTAATGTACTACTAACAAAGACCAAATAAGTTAAATTAACATAATTGTAATAATGGTATATACTATCCTATATGCAATAATGTGCATATTATACACAGATAACAATGACAATACTAATAATAAATACTGAACAGTTAGTCTGTGCTAAACACTTTTTTTATGAAGTATAATTGATTCACAATCTTATATCAGTTTCAAGCACATGACACAGTGGTTCAACAGTTACCGACATTATTAAATCCTCAGTCCCACCAGTGCAGGTACACTACCTGTCAACATAGAAAGATGTTACAGAGTCACTGACTATATTCTCCAGGCTGCACTACAGTCCCCATGGCCCACTTACATTATGATTGAGAATTTTTGTGCCCCTTTACCCCCTTTCCCCTTCCCACCCATCCACCCCAGGTGTAGGATTTTTATTTATGCATTAGTTCATTTAATCCTCACAACCAACTGCAGAAGCAAGGTAATATAGTCAGCTAACAACCATCTTATCACATTTCCATCACTTATTTGCTTTGGAAATTTAAGGAATCTTTCAAGAATGAGTTATATTCCCACCAGTTACACTCCTGGTGGGAATATAAAATGGTACAAACACTGTGGAAAACAGCTTGTCAGGTTCTTAAAAGGACACACTTACAACCATTTTATTCCTATTTATCCAAAAGAAAACGTATGTCCATACAAAGATTTGTACATGAAGGTTCATCTATGAAATGACTGACCACACACTATCCCTGGAAACAGCCGATACAGAGAAAAGACCACAGGAGTGAGGCTTCATCAGCCACGTGTACAGAGTGATCATAACAGTAAAGTAGCTTAATCATAATGGTTACAGTTTATTCAGTGGACACTAATCAAATCAACCTGTCTTTTCCATCATCATCACCACCATTATATTATTAATAGTTGCAACTATTTATTGAATGTCTACTGTATTCCAGACACTGTGCCTGACACTTTAACTACATAATCTCATTTAATCCTTGAGGTGTACATGTGAGCTCCATTTTACAGCTGGGAAAGGGAGGCTCAGAGACATTAGTATGACAGAATCTGAATGTGAATGATGCGGATGTACCCAACACCAGCACTATTTCCATTAAACTATACTGCCTCTCCACTCTGGATTAATCCAGGATAAGCATAAGGTCTCTGACCTCAGTTGGCCCTTGAACAATGCAGGGGTTAGGGATGCCCAGCCCCTGTGCAGTCAACATCTGTGGTAATTTTAACTCCCTAATAACTTAACTAGTAGTAGCTGTGGCTAAAATTGTAGTATTCCAGAATATCTCACCTGCCTTTAGTGCATCTCAATATGAACAGGTGTTCCTAAGGGGTAGAGAGAAGTAGTTCGTCTCCATATCAAGATAAGCCCAGGACGACATAGGGCTCATCTGAACCTGAAATGCTGGGGATAGGTTCTCGCTTGCTTCTGCCGGAGCAGGAGAGAGAAACACCCCCGGACTGCAGTTTCTAAGGAATAAACGGGTTTCAAACTTTATTTCTCCCTTTGACTGATTTCGATTTTAGACGTATTTTGCCCTTGGATTTTCTCTCCCCAGAGTTACAGTAGCCTACTGTTGATTTTAGGGGAGTAAGTGATAAGACAGACTGATATCTGCATATATTTTATACATTCATGATATACCTTTTTCTTAAATTTTTCAATATTTCTAAGGCTATGCAGTTCATCTGTTAATTTTTTCAAGCTGTTGCAAATCTCCCACAAAATGTTCCAATATACTTAGTGAAAAAAAGCCATGTGTAAGGGACCCATGCAGTTCAAACCCATGTTGTTCAAGGGTCACCTGTATATCCTTTGCAACAGTGGTAAGAACTTTGTGGGGCTCAACATGCAGAAATTGTGGGACAGAAAAATTTTCACTGAGCCAGTGAATGATTACTGAATGCCAACTACACATCAGGTATTATTGTAGTTGGTGAGAAACAGCAGTGAATAAATGCTAAATATAAGTTTGCACATTGTTGCTATTCTTGTGTTTAATTGGGAACAAAAGACATTCCTTAGCTTTATGGAATTATAGCTTATTAAAATAATACCAACATAAGAGTAAATTTACCTAAGTATGTGCATTTTCCATAACAGAGTACAATAATTTCATACTGTTTTATAAAATATACACAACCTCAGTACTCCTTACCAGCTAATTTATTTTAGGAATAACACTAATGATTTTAAAAAAGCAAGTTGGTTCTTTCAAGGGTACAGGTGGCTCTTCTGGCTGTTCATTAGTTGGACAATAAATAGTGGCTGCCCTGATGACAGATTCCCTCCTTGAGCCCAGATTAGCAGTTGCCACTTCAATAGACATGACCGATTTTCCATGACTGCATTTTATATTTCCTTTTCATCACAGGGGACAGAATGCAGTCTACGCAATATAAGAAGGGGGGTTGTTCTCTTAGCTTCACCTTCATTTCAAACAAACACCAATTAACTACTTTCCCCTATGGATATATATTTTATAATTTGATTTGTCCAAAAAAGAAGTTAACATATCTAACTCCTATTATCTGTAAGCCACTTGGCTAGGTGATGCTGAGTATAAAAAAATCAATGAGACCTAGCCCCTAATATTAAGGAACTTATTGAATATTGGGAGAACCAGATATTTATATAAGCAACTGCTGGATTAAATGAGCCACTGGGAGCTGGTTGAGGAACTCAACTATCAACTAGGAAATTATTTCTACCAAGGTCCAAAAAACTAACTCACAATCTATAGAAATGGAAGTCACTTTTAAGTTGGAGACCATCTGTATTGAGTTTCTTCATTTATTTTGTCATTAAACCAAATTTAACATCAAGCAAGAGGACACTCTTATTTTTCTTTTAATTAGACCAACAGACACACACACACCACACCACCCCATCACCACTCCCACCAAGGTAGCAACTACAGCAAACACAACTAAGCCTGAAAACAGCCTGAAGACTGCAGAACAGACCAGAAGACCACATAGAAAAGAGTCAAGCAGCAGTGCCTCCACCAAGGGAAACCAGGCCCTCCCCCGACCCCAGTCTACAGCTGGAAGAAGAACACACCAGAGCAGGGAGGATGGCTGCACACCTGTGCCTGGAAATGTGCTCCAGGAATGTGAGTCTACCTTGCCCTGGGTTCTGGTGATCAGCGGACCGAACACCATGGACACACGGAACACCCCGGGAGGCTGAGACCCCCGCTGCCTGTGGCGGACAGGCACACTCTGCTCGTTCCACCAAGACCCGCACAGAGGCAGCAGTCTAAAAAGACTGGCCAACAGTGTGAGTGGAGCCAGAGGGACAAGGCTGTATCTGCAGGGGGAAGGGCAGGTGAGGACTCCTATCCAGCCCTCCTTCCACCAAAGGGTCATGCACACACAGGAGGCCCAGGTGCCTCATCCCACTCACTGGCCACTCACCACTGAGACCTGGGCCCAGAGCACCAACCCACATGACACAGCAGCCTGTGACTTAGCTGCCTGGCAAGCACAGAGACTCGCCCAGCTTGCACGGCCCATTTCAGCCCAACGTGGGGGAGCCAGATGCAGGAACCAGGTTGGAGAACTTCCCCCCACTAGTGGCTAGTCCGATCCCAGTGCTGCGTGCCTCCAGCTGCAAGGGGGTGACTGCAGACGTGGGGCTGCAGAAGTTGTGCCTCTGCTGTGCAACTTAGCTGCCTCGGCCACAGGCGGGGCCTCCCACTGCCCAGCTCCCTACAGCTGCTGGCCGACATGCCCTCCACCGTGAGCCCACTCACCCTCCATGGTGAGTCCACCAGCCTTTCCACCATGGGCCCTCACACCTCCACAATGAGCCACCCGGCCCTTCCACTGTGTCAAAGCCCTTTCAGAGAGGCGTGCTGCACACACCCTCTCAGCACACGATTCCCAACTTCTGCTGCACACCTGCATGCCCTCCCACTGCATGGCTGGCCGCCACTGACTTGCACCTGAGGGCTCAGCAGCCAAGTGTCTTGCCACCACCCTTATCCCGTGCATCTTGGCATTGTGCCACTCGTCGTGCAACCAACCTGTTAACCCAGCAGCCCCACCATGCCTACAGGGCAGTCCCACCCACAATCCCAGCAGCAACCACAGCTCTGATCACAGTCTCTTTGGAGGCAAACCAGCCACCTAAGCAGACCAAGATAAACCACTGCCGGCAGACAGGCACAAGTGACACTACCCATTGCCTACCAACAGCAGCTGGGGCTCCACAGAAGAGGAGAACCTGGCACTGGAAAGTAAAGTGTCCTGAGCTTCTCGGCACCATAGGATGACTTCCTAATAAAGCCATTACTGTCTAGGCCAGGAAGCATAGCAGAGCCATCCAATACAAAGGAGAAACACAGAAACCCTCAAAAAATGGGGAGGCAGAGGAGTATGTTCCAAACAAAACTACAGCATAAGACACCAGAAAGTGGGCTAAATGAAATAGAGGTCACCAATATTCTTGAAAAGATTTCAGAGTAAAAGTTATAAATATGCTCACTGCTCTGTGGATAAGTACTGATGAAATCAGGGAGGACTTCAAAGAAGACATACAAGAGCTGAAAACACAGGAACTGAAATGAAACAGAAAATGGAAGGAATGAATAACAGACTGCTGCAAGCAGACGAGACAGGCAGCGAGAACAGGAACACCACAAAGCTGAGAGCAGAGAGAAAAGAGGACCCCTGGGAATGAAAAAATGGTAAGAGACCTGTGTGACGACCGCAAAAAGAACAACAGTCACGTGGTAGGGGTTCCAGAAGTGGAAGAGAGACACAAAAGGATAGAAACTCTCTGCAGAAAAAACCTGAAAACTTCCCCAACAGGGAAAGGAAATAAACACTCAGGTCATGGATGCACAGAGAGTCTTACAAAAGGAAACCCAAGAAGACAACATCAAGACGTACAATAATTAAAATGGCAAAGATCAAGGATAAGGAGAGAGTATTGAAAGCAGCCAGCCAGAGAGAGAAAATGATGAATTATAGCAGAAACCCCATCAGGCTATCCACAGACTTCTCAGCAGAAACTATGCACTCAGAAGGGAGTGAAATGAAATACTTCATTCACTGAAACAGAAGGACCTTCAACCAAGAATCCTCTACCCAGCAAGATTATTATTTAAATTTGAAGCAGGTATTAAACAATTTCCAGATAAAGAAAAGTTGAAGGAATTCACCACCATTAAGCCAGACTTACAGGATATTTTAAAGGAAATGCTATAGATGGAAATGTTCTTAAGGCTGAACAGTTTTAATTGCAACATCTAATACAGAAAGTGTGGAGGAGGAGGAAGAAGAATAAAGTACTTTAAGATTGTGTTTGAAATAGAGCAATCAGCAACTTTATATTACAGACTGTTATGTAGTCAGGAAGCTATCCTTGAACCATTGGTAGCCACAAAACTATAGCCTACAATAGATACACAAAAAATTAAACAGAAACCCAATCAAATTAAAGAAAACTATCAAATAAGCGAAGAATATAGAAAGGAAGAAAGGAACAGAGAGGAGCTATAAAAACAACCAGAAAAATTTTAATAAAATGTCAGTAAGTACATACCTATCAACAAATACCTTAAATGTAAATGGATGGACTGCCAATCAAAAGACACATAGCGGCAGAATGGACAAAAAAACAAAACCCATCTATATGCTTTCTACAAGAGACTCATTTCAGACCCAAAGACATACACAGATTAAAGTGAAGAGATGGAAGAAGATATTCCATGCAAATAACAGGGAGAATAAAGATTAGCAGTACTTATATCAGACAAAATTGATTTCAAAACAAAGGAAGTAACAAGAGACAAAGAAGGACATTACATAATGATAAAGGGGTCAGTCCATGAAGAGGGTATAACCATTATGAATATCTATGCACAAAACATAGGTTACCTAAATATGTAAAGCAAACACTAAAGAATTAAAGGAAGGAAATAAATTGCAACATGTCCATTTCAGGAGACTTCAACACACCACTCACATCAATAGATAGACCAGACAGAAAATAAGTAAAGAAACAGAGACATAGAACAACACAGAACAGATGGGCCTAACAGACATCTACAGAACACTCCACCCAAAAGCAGCAAGATACACATTTTTTTCACATGTGCAGGAACTTTTTCCAGAATAGATCACATACTAGGCCACAAGAAGAGCTTCAATAAATTTAAAAAGATTTATACTGTATCAAGCAGCTTCTCAGACCACAATGGTATAAAATTAGAAATAAATTACACAAAGGAAACATAAAAGCCTACAAACACATGGAGACTAAACAACATGTTTCTAAATAATCAGTGGATCAATGACCAAATGAAAACTAAAATAAAGCAATACATGGAGACAAATGAAAATAAAAATACAAGAGTCTAATATTTGTGAGATGCTACAAAGGCCTTTCTAAGAGGGAAGTACATGGCAATATAGGCGGACCACAAGAAACAAGAACAATCCCAAATAAACAGTCTAAACTTACAATTAAAGACTAGAAAAAGAACAAATGAAACCCAAATTTATTAGAAAGATTGCCATAATAAAGTTCATAGAAGAAATGAATAATATAGAGAATTTAAAAAATAGAAAAAAATTTAGACTAAGAGCTGCTTGAGAAAATAAACAAAATAGATAAACCCCCAACCAGACTTATCAAGAAAGAGTATACATACATAAACAGAATCAAACAAAAAAGGAATAATCAAAATGGACACTATGGAAATACAGACTGATTTCCAGCAAGGAAATCGAGTTGGTAATTTAAAAACTACTTAAAAACAAAACTCCAGGATCAGATGGCTTCACAGTTGAATTTTATCAAACATATAAAGAAGAGCTAAGACCGTCCCTAAAGTTTTCCAAAAAGCAGAAGAGGAGGGAAGCTTCCACACTTATTATATGAGGCTAGCATCATTCTAACACGTAAACCAAAGATAGTACAAAAAAAAAAAATTACAGACCAACATCCCTGATGAAGAGAGATGCAAAAATCCTCAACAAAATATTAGCAAACCTAATTTAAAAATACATCAAAAAAATCATCAATCATGACCAAGTGGATTTATTCCAGGTATGCAAGGATGGTACAATATTCATAAATCAATCAACACCATATAACACATCAACAAAAAGGAGGACTAAAATCACATGATAATCTCAATAGATGCTGAAAATGCATTTGACAAAATTCAACATTCATTCATGATAAAAACTTAACAAAATGGTTATAGAGGGTACGTACCTCAACATAATAAAGGCCATATATGACAAACCCACAGCCAACATCATAATTAATAGCAAAAAGCAGAAAGCTTTTCCTGTAAGATCAGGAACAAGACAAGGATGCCCACTTTTATTCAACATAGTACTGGAGTTCCTAGCCAAGGCAATCAGACAGCACAAAGAGATAATGGCATCCAAATTGGTAAGGAATGAGTGAAACTGTCACCTTTTGCAGATGACATTACATTATACACAGAAAACTCTACCACTTCACCAAAAAAAATATTAGAACTAGTAACTGAATTCAGCAATTTAACACACAGGAATCTGTTGTTTTCCCACATATTAACAACGAAATAGCAGAAAGAGACATCAGAAAAACAATTCCACTTACCATTGATTCAAAAAAATAAAATACCTACGAATAAACCTAACTCACCAAGAAAGTGAAAGACCTACAAGATATCCATGAGATAAATTAAAGAAAACACCAATAAATGGAAATCTTTCTCTTGCTCATGGATAAGAAGAATTAACATTGTCAAAATGGCCATCCTGCCCAAAGCCAACTGACAGATTCCATGCAATCTCTATCAAAATACCAACAGCATTCTTCAATGAGCTAGAACAAATAGTTCTAAAATCTACATGGAACCAGAAAAGACCCTCAGTAGTCAAAGCAATTTTGAGAAAGAAGAACAAAGCTGGGGGGATTATGCTCCCTGATTTCAAGCTCTACTAAAACTACAATTATCAAAATGGTATGGTACTGGCATGAGAACAGACCCATATATCAATGGGACAGAACAGAAATCCCAGCTATAAAGCCAAACATATATGGTCAATTAATATACAATAAAGAAAAAATGAATATATAATGGGGAGAAAACAACCTCTTCAATAACTGGTGCTGAGTAACTGGACACCTACGTGTAAGAGAATGAAACTGTATTACTGCTTAACTCCATATACAAAATTAAAGTCTAAATCAAAGAACTGAATGTAAGTCATGAAATCATAAAACTCTTAGAAGATAATAGGCAAAAATCTCTTGAACATATATATGAGTTTTTTCCTGGACACATGTCCACAGGCAATGGAAACAAAATAAAAAATGAACAAGTTGGACTATGTCAAACTAAAAGCTTCTGTACAGCAAAGGACATCATGAGCAGAATAAGAAGGCAACCTACAGTATGGGAGAATATATTTGTAAGTGATTTAATCCGTAAGCAGTCAATATACAAAATATATAAAGAGGTCATATGACTCAACATCAATTTAAAAAAACCTGATTAAAAAATGGGCAGAAGACCTGAACAGACATTTCTCCAAAGAGTAAATATAAATGGCCAACAGGAACATCAAAGATGTGCTAATCATCAGGGAAATACAAATCAAAACCATAATGAGATTATCACCTCACATCAGTCACAATGGCCACTGTCCAAAAGACAAAAAAATAACAAATGCTGGTGGGAATGTAAAGTGGTGCAGCCACTGTGGAAAGCAGTATGGAGGTTCTTCAAAAAACTGAAAATAGAAATACCATTTGACCCAACAATTCCAGTTCCGGCAATTGACCCCCCAAAAATGAAATCCCTGATCCAAAAAGACATATACACTCCTATGTTTACTGCAGCACTATTTACAATAACCCAGATATGGAAGCAACCTAGGTGTCCATCAGTAGATGAATGGATAAGATGTGGTACATATACACAATGGAATATTATTCAGCCATAAAAAAATAAATCCTCCCTTTGCAGCAACATGGATGGAGCTGGAGGGTATTATGCTCAGTGAAATAAGCCAGGCAGAGAAAGACAAATACCATACAATTTCACTTATTTGTGGGCTATAAATATAAAGCCAAACAGCATGAATAAAAGAGCAGTTAACTCACACTGAAAAGGGAATGATGGCTACCATGGGGGAGGGGCTGGGGAGTGTGGACAGGGAGGGTGAGGGGGATAAAGGGGCACAAAAATTCTCAGTCATAATATGTCAGTCACAGGCATAATAGTACAGCATGGAGAATATACACAATGATTCTGTAACATCTGCCTATGCTGACAGTTAGTAGTAACTGCACTAGTGGGGGTGAGGATTTAATAATATGGGTAACTACTGAACCACTGTGTTGTATATGTAAAACTAAAATAAGACCATATCAATTAAAAAAAAGGAAAAATTACTACAAGTCTACTAAGTTCCCTGAATAAACTATCCTTAAATCACTTTAGTAAGTCACTTCTTAAATGCTACAGATAGTAAACTGCCTTAGGCAGAAGCCACGGTTTATCTTTCCTAGTAGCATAGCTGCAAACGGAAGTGATCGATCACATGTTTTAACCCAAATGAGCAGCTGGCCACCAGCAGCTGGATTCTAACAGCCAGCAGCACTTACCGTCTCAGACAGAGTTCCAAGGGGGAAGTGTGAACAAGGCCAGCCATGCCAACAGATTCACACAGTGGCAGGGCACAGGCCGATCACAGGATGGCCCATTTCAACATAGAAATGCAGGTCTAGCCACGGCCATCAGACAACATAAAAAATAAAAGGCATCCAGATTGGCAAGGAAGAAGTTAAACTGTCCCTGTTTGCAAATGACATGATATTGTACATAAAAAACCCTAAAGAATCCACTCCAAAACTACTAGATCTAATATCTGAATTCAGCAAAGTTGTGGGATACAAAATTAATATGTGTAAATCTGTGGCATTCTTATACACTAACAATGAAATAGCAGAAAGAGAAATCAGGAAAACAATTCCATTCACAATTGCATCAAAAATAATAAAATACCTAGGAATAAACTTAACCAAGGAAATTAAAGACCTATTCTCTGAAAACTCCAGGACACTCATTAGAGAAATTAAAGAAGATACCGATAAATGGAAACATCCTGTGCTCATGGAAAGGAAGAATTAATATTGTCAAAATGGCGATCCTGCCTAAAGGAATCTACAGATTCAATGCAATTCCTATCAAAATACCAACAGCATTCCTCAACGAACTAGAGAAAATCGTTCTAAAATTCATATGGAACCAAAAAAGACCCTGAATAGCCAAAGCAATCCTGAGAAGTAAGAATAAAGCTGGGGGGATTATGCTCCTCAACTTCATGCTCTACCATAAAGCCATACTACTCAGGACAATTTGGTACCTGCACAAATACGGACCCATAGACCAATGGAACAGACGAGAGAGCCCTGATATAAACCCTACCATACGTGGTCAATAAATATATGAGAAAGGAGCCATAGATATACAATGTGGAATCGACAGCCTCTTCAACAGCTGGTGTTGGCAAAACTGGACAGCTGCATGCAAGAGAATGAAAATGGATTATTGTTTAACCCCATACACAAAAGTAAACTTTAAATGGATCAAGGACCTGAATGTAAGTCATGAAACCATAAAACTCTTAGAAGACAACATGGGCAAAAATCTGAATATGAGCATGAGTGACTTCTTCCTGAATGCATCTTTTTGAGCAAGGGAAACCAAAGCAAATATGAACTCATGGGACTTCATCAAACTAAAAAGTTTCTGTAGAGCAAAGGACACCATCAACAGAACAAATAGGCATCCTATAGTATGGGAGAATATATTTGTAAATGACATATCAGTCAAAGGGTTAACATGCAAAGTATATAAAGAACATACATGCCTCCACCCAAAAAGCAAATAACCCAATTAAAAAATGGGCAGAGTATATGAAGAGAGAGTTCTCCAAAGAAGAAATTCCGACGGCCAAAAGACACATGAAAAGATGCTCCACATCACTAATCATCAGGGAAATGCAAATTAAAACCACAATGAAATATCACCTCACACCAGTGAGGATGGCCACCATGCAACTAAACAACAAATGCTGGTGGGAATGTGGAGAAAGGGGAACCATCTTACACTGGTGGTGGGAATGTAAAATAGTTCAACCATTGTGGAAAGCAATATGGAGGTTCCTCAGAAAACTAAAAACACAAATACCATTTGACCCGGGAATCCCACTCCTTGGAATTTACCCAAAGAATACAACTTCTCAGATTCAAAAAGACATATGCACCCCTGTTTATTGCAGCACTTTTTACAATAGCCAAGATATGGAAACAACCTAAGTGTCCATCAGTAGATGAATGGAAAGGAAGATGTGGTACATATACAGAATGGAATCCTATTCAGCCATAAGAAGGAAACAAATCTTACCATTTGCAACAACATGGATGGACCTGGAGGACATTATGCTCAGTTAAATAAGCCAGGCAGAGGAAGACAAGTGCCAAATGATTTCCCTCATTTGTGGAGTATAACAATGAAGCAAAACTGAAGGAACCAAATAGCAGCTGACTCAGAGACTCCAAGAAGGAACTAGTAGTTACCAAATGGGAGTGTTGTGGGTGGGTAGGTGGGGACGGTGGGAGAAAGGGATTGTGGGGTATTATGTTTAGTACACATGATGTGGGGGGTCACAGGGAAAACACTGTAGCACAGAGAAGGCAAACAGTGAATCTAGGGCATCTTACTACACTGATGGACAGTGAGTGCATTGGGGTATGGGTGGGGACTTCATAATATGGGTAAATGTAGTAACCACATTGGTTTTTCATGTGAAACCTTCCTAAGAGTTTATTATCAATAAAACCTTAATTTAAAAAAAGGAAAAAAATGCCACCAGCATGTGTCCCTGGCTAGCAGGGTTATAATGACTGGTTTTTCTTTGCTCTCTTCTCCGTTTTTTTTTTTTTGTATCATCTACCAGGTATATGAATTCTCTTTTAAAAAGGGGGGCAATATAAGTTATTTTTTATAAAAACAAAGTTCTGTTGATAACTAGCCTTTAGTATTAAACAACAGGGCTTTCTGGTAACCCTTGCCCTGTCCTAACACTGTGTATGAGGGACACACACGGGAGGGTTGGGAAAGAAGATGCAGACAATGGAAGATGAGAAAACACAGAGGGGTGGCAGCAGGTCCCGCCAGTGAACCCCACTTGAAAACCACCCATAACAAATGCTAGGGCATGTTACAGAGCAGTTTAAATGATAGCTCTTGATATTCAGATAAACAACACATGGTCTGTCCACACAGTGGAATATTATTCAGCCATATAAAGGAATTAAGTCCTGACATGTGTTATAATGTGGATTTATGCTGTGAACACTGTGCTGAGTGAAAGAAGCCAAATACAAAGCTCTGCATGTCACAGCATATGAAAGATTTAGAATATGAAAATATATAGAGGCAGATAATATCTTGGTGGTTGCCAAGGGTCTGGAAGATGGGGAAATGGGGAGTGACATCTAATGGGAATAGGGTTTTTTGGGGGGTGATAAAATGTTCTGGACTTAGATAGTGGCCACGGCTACACAGTGCTGTGAATGTACTGAAAATTATAAAGTTGCACAGTTTAAAAGATACATTTATGGCACATAAAATCTAAAACTATGTTGGTTCTAAAGACTAGTAATGCAGGGGAAAATCTTTTCTTTTAAAAAGCAGAAAGGAAATCATGACACGCAATTGTTCACAACTTCCTAAAACAAAGCAAAGTTGTGGGAGGAGACTACATATCAAAGTGGTAGTGTTAAGCTAACTTGAATGTTTCTTATTTCTTCATTGAGAAATCATAAAATCTGGCTTTCTACACTTTTACATTCATGAAAACAATCTTATTTCCAAAGCTACCTGTACTATACACCCACCTACCTGATGTTCATTTCAGGGGCCTTATCCCGGCACTCAGGTCGAGCAGCCTCCAGGAGACCCTCCTGGAAGACATCCTATAGGCTTTTCCTATGTTGGTGCAAGTCCTCCCATAACCCCATGGTGAACGCCCACGAGCCCGTCCACTGATGGATCGCCCAATACCCACATCCACGTTCATAAGTGCCTTGCAGGTGCCGAGCCCTGGGTTCCACCAGGAATAATGTCTAAGTCCAGTTCAAGGAGAAGCCGCAGACTCTTAGGAGAGGCAGGAACTGGGACAGAGCTTTGTGGAAGGGTTCCACACACAATGCTCCAGACCCCAGAGGAAAGGGCCTGCCTCTCTGAATGTTTACCTCCTGCCTGAAATTCTTCCAACTTGTCATCCTGATCACACCACCCCTGCTCAAAACTCTTCGGTAAAATAACAAACAAATAAACAAACAAAAACTCTCGGGTGCCCTGAGCATTTCTCAGGACAGGAAGAAACCATGCTTCACCCATCTCACACCTGGCCCCAGAGGAGCCCGTTTGAGGAAGCCTCTTCAGGAAGGCTCTGCCCTCCAGGCCTTTCTGGAGGTGCATCACCTCATCTCAAATGTCTTCTGCTCAAAAAGGCCTTCTTGACCACCCAGTAGCAGCAGCATGCAACCCGATTCACTCACATCATTATACCTGTGAGAACTGTTTTCTCTGGGTGCACCGTCTGACAACTCAGTGGGGTGTAACTGTCAGGAAGGCAGGGTGCTGTGTTGGTTACCATTGCATCCCCAGTGCCTTAGGCTGACCGACACACAGGGAGTCTCTCCCCTTAATGCCCTCTGCCAAATGGTCCTTGCCCTGCTTCGTCAACAGGCTGGCTCTGCCTGGGCCTTCAGAATGCAGAGGCTATGCTGGGCCCCTATGGTGGCTGCTACTGCCTCTGGGAACACACTGCCTGATCGTACCCACTGGCAGGTCTGTGGGTAAGATTGGCACCCCTCTCTGCCAGTAGAGTGTGAGCCCCATACGGACACGGATGTGGTCCGGGTTTTTGCTCCATGGACTACCCCTGGCGCCTGGCCCACAGCCAGCTGACAGTGACTAACTGCTAAGTGTGCAGGCCATCCCCTGCACTCCGTTGCTTCTCTCTGCCACACTGAACCTCCCAAAGGAGAGCACCTGGGTCGCCCCTTGCATTAGCAGGCTATTGAACACCTCCCTGTCTTCTTTCACAAGCAAAGCTTTCTGCTATGGATCCTCTAAGACCCTAATCCAGCCCTGGGGTGTCACTTATTCACCAGGATGTGTGGGCTAAGAGCCGGCCACCTGATTCTGCTTGGCTTTCTGCTCCATTTTGACTTCAATTTCCCTTTTCTTCTGAGCAATGAGCACTTCCTGGTGAAGTATGTTCATGTTCAATTTTCCCAGCTTTGGAGGAGCAACCCCAAACCACCAGGTAGCCTTTCCTGGGAAGGAAAATTAAATACCAGACGTCATCCTTGCTCCACAAACCCAGCAGTGCTACCAAAGAAGTCCAGTTGCTGTTACCACTGAAACTCACATTGTGATTGACATTCATTCACCTGTTTGTTCATTTCCACAAACATGTAACTGGACCATGTCCCAGGCACTGTATTAGGTGCTAACCAAGAGAAAAGTGGCCCCTGCCCCCATGAGACACACCTTGGGCTGAGGACAAAATAGCCTTATAACAAAAAACGGCTGCAAAATTGTGGTAAGAGCTCTCTGCTAGAACCCAAAAAGGTGAGAGAATAATCGAGAGGCAACTATACAGATAGGGTAGCCAAAAAATAACTGTCAGAAGAGGGAACATTTTAGCTGAAACCAAGAAAAATAAAGAGACAGTCCCCTGAAAAGCCACATGGGGAGAAATCTGGGCTGGATGAAAAACAAAAACAGGTGCAAAAACCTAATGCAGGAAGAAGCCTGGTGCATCCAAGGACCAGCAGAGGTCAGTCTGGACAGAATGGACAATTCTGGAGATGGGCTGGGGGAGGTGTCAAGATAGTGAATCTGGGTTTTACTTTAAGGGGTTAGGGAAGCTGACAAGCAGTATTTTTAAGATCATTTTGGCTACTGATTGGAGAGTGAGCACAGGCAGCAAGGAGACCACCCAGATGGCTTGCTGGCTCCAAGCAAAAACTGATCATGCTCTTCAATGGCGGTATGCGTGGAGATGGTGATGACACCTCACCTTTCCCCACGGAACTTAGAATAAAATCCAAATTCTCAAAGTTGGTTTACAAGGTTCTGACAGAGATGACACACCTCCTGACTTCCACTCCATCCTTAACATTTTTCAAATGACAAGACTGTCCCACCCCACAACCTTTGCGCTTGCTGTTCCTCCTCTTCAGGGAGGCTCTGCTTTCCACACCTACCCAGAGCTGGCATCTTCTCATCTCAAATGTCTTCTGCTCAAAGAGGTCTTCCTTCACCACCCAGTAGCCTACAGCAGCTACAAACACAAAGCATATAAGCTTACACCTGTGGTTTGGCCACTGGTTATAACAGTGGAGACAGGCAGAGTAGCCAGGAGACAGGAAACAGCTCTTTTCTCCCCCCAGGCACGAGCACCTCTCTCTGAACCTCCTGACATCACTCCAGAGGCTGAGCAGCTCCAGAGAGTAGAGCTTCTGGGCACTAGAGGGTGCCACATAAAAATATGAAGTGCCAAAGGAACCTGGTTCAAAGCCAAATCACAACAGCAGAGAAAAGGGTCGAGTAGCACTGAATAAATAAGTCTTCCTGAAACAGATTTCAAAATACAAATCATAAACATGCTCATGGAGGTACAGAAAGATAGTCAAGAACTCAGGAATGAATTTAGGACAGAGATCTAATCATTGAAGAGGACAATAGAGGATAGTAAAAGTAGGTTAGATACAGTGGAGGAGATGATAAATGAAATAGAAATTAGGGAAGATGAATACAAAGAAGCAGAGGGACAGAGAGAAAAAAAGGATCTCTTGGAATGACAGAACCCTGAGAGAACTGTGTGACCAATCCAAATGGAACAATATTCGTATTATAGGGGTAGTAAAAGAAGAGAGAGAAAAAGGGATAGGAAGTGTCTCTGAGGAAGTAATTACTGAAAACTTCCCCAATCTGGGGAAGGAGATAGTTTCTTAGGCCATGCTAGTGCACAGATCTCCAAACAGAAGGGACTCAAAGAGGACAACACCAAGACATATAATAATTAAAATGGCAAAGATCAAGGATAACGACAGACTATTAAAAGCAGCCCGAGAGAGAAATAAGATCACATACAAAGGAGAAAACCCATCAGGCTATCATCAGACTTCTCAGCAGAAAACTTACAGGCCACAAGGGAGTGGCATGATGCATTCAATGCAATGAAGCAGAAGGGTCCTGAACCAAGAATACTTTATCCAGCAAGATTATCATTTAAATTTGAAGGAGGGATTAAACAATTTTCAGATGAGCAAAAGCTGAGAGAATTTAGCTTCCACAAACCATCTCTACAGTGTATTTGGAAGGACTGCTATAGATGGAAGTGTTCCCAAGGTTAAATAGATGTCACCAGAGGTAATAAAAAGTGACAGACAAAGAGTAAAGAATATGATACCTAATATAAAAGTATGGAGGAGGGAAAAAACACTCTTTAGATTAAGTTTGTAATAGCATACTAAGTGAGTTAAATTAGACAGTTAGATAGCAAAGAAGCTACCCCTGAACCTTTGGTAATGACGAATCTAAAGCCCGCAATGGCAATAAGTACATACCTACAAATAATCACCCTAAATGTAAATGGACTAAATGAAGCAATAAAAACACATAGGGTCACTGAAAGGATAAAAAAACAAGACCCAATTATATGCTGCCTGCAAAAGACTCACTTCAAACCAAAAGACATTCACAGACTACACGTGAAAGGATGGAAAAAGATATTTCATGCAACTAATAGGGAGAAAAAGGCAGGTGTTGCAGTACTTGTATCAGACAAAGTAGAATTCAAAACAAAGAAAGTCACAAGAGACAAAGATGGACATTACATAATGATAAAAGGGTCGATCCAACAAGAGGATATAACCATTATAAATATATATGCACCCAACATAGGAGCACCTACATATGTGAAACAAATACTAACAGGATTAAAAGG
Source organism: Smutsia gigantea (assembly GCA_032199065.1). Taxonomy (NCBI): domain Eukaryota; kingdom Metazoa; phylum Chordata; class Mammalia; order Pholidota; family Manidae; genus Smutsia; species Smutsia gigantea. The sequence goes on from JAVSCE010021326.1 coordinate 110,724, forward strand.
GGAAATAGAGTGCAATGCATTCATTCTAACAGACTTCAACACTCCACTCACTCCAAAGGACAGATCAACCAGACAGAAAATAAGTGAGGAGACACAGACACTGAACAACACATTAGAACAAATGTATCTAACAGACATCTACAGAGCTCTGCACCCAAAAGCAGCAGGATACATATTCTTCTCAAGTGCACATGGAACGTTTTCAAGAATAGATCATATACTAGGCCACAAAAAGAGCCTCAGTAAATTCAAAGAGATGGAAATTGCACCAATCAGCTTCTTAGACCACAAGGGTATGACACTAGAAATAAAATATGCAAAGAAAACAAAAAAGCCTACGAACACATGGAGACTTAACAACATGCTCCTAAATAACCAGTGGATCAATGACCAAATAAAAAGAGAACTCAAGCAATATATGGAGACAAATGATAACAATAATTCAACACTGCAATATCTGTGGGACACAGCAAATGCACTGCTAACAATGAAGTATATTGCAATAAAGGCCGACCTCAGGAAAGAAGAACAAACCCACACTAAAAGTCTAAACTCACATTTAATGGAAATAGAAAAAGAAGAACAAATGAGGCCCAAAGTCAGTAGAAGGAGGGACATAATAAAGATTGGAGCAGAAATAAATAAAATCAAGAAGAATAAAACAATAGAATCAATGAAAGCACAAGCTGGTTCTTCGAGAAAATAAACAAAATAGATAAACCTCTAGTCAGACTTATCAAGAATAAAAGGGAGTCTACATGCATAAACAGAATCAAAAATGAGAAGGGAAAAATCACTATGGACAGTACAGAGATACAAATAATTATTATAGAATACTATGAACAATTATATGCTAACAAACTGGATAACCTAGAAGAAATGGACAACTTTCTAGAAAAATACAACTTTCCAAGGCTGACCCAGAAACAAACAGAAGATATGAACAGACCAATTACTAGCAACAAAATTGAATTGGTAATCAAAAAACTACCTAAGAACAAAACACCTGGACCACATGGCTTCACCGCTGAATTTTATCAAACATTTAGTGAAGAACTAATACCTATCCTTCTTAAAGTTTTCCAAAAAGTAGAAATGGAAGGAATACTTCCAAACTCATTCTATGAGGCCAGCATCACCCTAATAACAAAAACCAGGCAAAGACACCACAAAAAAAGGAATATTATAGACCAACATCCCTGATGAACATTGATGCAAAGATACTCAACAAAATATTAGCAAACCGAATTCAAAAATACATCAAACAGATCATCCATCACGACCAAGTAGGATTTATTCCAGGGATGCAAGGATGGTATAACATTCAAAAATCCATCAACATCATCCACCACATCAACAAAAAGAAGGACAAAAACCACATGATCATCTCCATAGATGCTGAAAAAGCACTCGTCAAAATTTGACATCCATTCATGATAAAAACTCTCAACAAGATGGATATAGAAGGAAAGTACCTCAACATAATACAGGCCATATATGACAAACCCACAGCCAACATCATACTTAACAGTGAGAAGCTGACATCTTTTCCTTTAAGAACGGGAACAAGACAAGGATGCCCACTCTCTCCACTGTTATTCAACATCGTTGTGGAGGCCCAAGCCATGGCAATCAGGAAACACAAAGAAATAAAAGGAATCCACATTGGTAAAGAACAAGTTAAACTGCCCTGTTTGCCGATGACATGATATTGTACATAAAAAACACTAAAGAATCAACTCCAAAACTAGTAGATCTAGAAATCTGTTGCACTCCTATACATTAATGATGAACAAACAGGTAGAGAAATCAGAAAAACTATTCCATTCACAATTGCATCAAAAAGAATAAAATATCTAGGAATAAACCTAAAGAAGGAAGTGAAAGACCTATACACTGAAAACTACAGGACACCCATGAGAGAAATTAAAGAAGATCCCAATAAATGGAAACATCCCATGCTCGTGAATAAGAAGAATTAATATTGTCAAAATGGCCATCCTGCCTAAGGCAATCTACAGATTCCATGCAATCCCTATCAAAATACCAACAGCATTCCTCAACCAACTAGAGAAAATAATTCTAAAATTCATACGGAACCACAAAAGACCCCAAATAGCCAAAGCAATACTGAGAAGGAAGAATAAAGCCAGGGGCATTATGATCCCTGACTTCAAGCTCTACTACAAGGCCACAGTAATCAAGACAATTTGGTACCAGCACAAGAACAGACCCATAGACCAATGGAACACACTAGAGAGTCCAGATATAAACCCAAGCATATATGGTCAATTAATATACGATAAAGGAGCCATGGTCATACAATGGGGAAATAGCCTCTTCAACAACTGGTTTTGGCAAAACTGGACAGCTACATTCAAGAGAATGAAACTGGATTATTGTCTATCCCCATACACAAAAGTAAACTCGAAATGGATCAAAGACCTGAATGTAAGTCATGAAAACCATAAAACTCTTAGAAGATAACATAGGCAAAAATCTCCTGAGTATAAAATGAGCAACTTTTTCCTGAATGCATCTCCTTGAGCAAGGGAAATAAAAGCACAAATGAACACATGGGACTACATCAAACTTAAAAGTTTTGTACAGCAAAGGACACCATCAACAGAACAAAAAGGCATCCTACCATATGGGAGAATATATATAAGGGGCAGAGGCCGAGGCGGTTTAAGCAACAGAGTTTTGTTGCTGTTGACCACTACAGGGTAGCTGCTGACCTACTAGGGTCAGCCAAGCTGCAGTCACAGGAGCCAGAGATCGGAGAACAGGGGACATTGAGCCGCAGCGACCCCTGGTGCTCACCGCGCTCACCTACTCAAGCGGGGCCCCAGGGAGAGCGGGGCTTGCCAGGGAGGCGCTGTTTCACTGCTCAAGTGGAAGAACACCTCCCTCCCACCTCCTCGTTCCCCCGCCAGTGAAAAGGCTTCCCTGCCGAGGCCGCCGCTCCTCCCGGGCGGGCAGTCTCAGGGCTCTGCGCCGACCCACTCTCGCCGCTGCGCTCACCCCGTCCGCCCGACGACCTTGCACACCCACCCTTCTTCTCTGGCGGGTGTTTCGCATACACCCTAGAACTGCTGAATCAGTGGCTTCTGTGAAGCCCCACCTCCAAAGCTGTGTGTGAGGCTTTTCTGGGAGGTGGGTTGATTTCCTTGAATTCTCAAAAGATAGGTGACCTCCACATCAGGGCTAAGTCCTCAGTGGGCACGGAATGAAGGGTCCTGGGTGTCCTGTCTCCGTCCACCCCCTCCTGGTTTCGGCCTTGGAATGGAAATACGTAGCGCTCCACTCGGGGGTGCTGTAGCCAGCTTACTAACCCTGGGCCTCCTACCCGGGCATCCAATCCATCAGTATTTTCGCCAGCATTATCCTTGGGGCCCACCCGCCCCCGTTAGGGATGCCTTCTGTAGTTTCCTATCTCCCCAGCACAGGCCAAGAACCACCGTACTATGTGTCTCTCAGAACTTGTTACCCTATTGTCTCCACACCACCGCCCTCCTTTACCTTTGCCCTTCCCTCCCTTCCTGACTTCTCTTCCTTTTCATTCTCAATTCAAACATCACCTCCTCCAAGAAGACTTCCCTGATTGCCCAGAGTCTGGGTGGATTAGGCTGTCCTCAGGGCTCAGGCAGCCGTTCCCTCTGCTGCAGCTCCTCTGCCTGGCTGGGCATCTGTGCCACAGGAGGAAGGGTACTTATCTTAGTCAGGCTGTGAGGTGCCCACCTCTTCTTAGCTGCGTGTTGCCGCCTAGATTGTGTATGCCCCCCAACTCCGCCTTCATATATTGAAACCCTAACACCCAGGACCACAGAAGAGAGTAGAGGTAGAGTCTGTCACAAGATAATTAAGAAAAAATGAGGCCATTTTTGTGGGCACTAACCGAGTGTGACTGGTACACTTATAAGATTAGGAAACACACACACACACACAGAGGGAAGACCTTGTGAGGGAAGATGGCCATCTACATGCCCAGGAGGGAGTCCTCAGAAAACACCCTGATCTTGGGCTTCCAGCCTCCAGGACTGGGGGACAATACATTTCTGTTGTGCAAGTAGCCAGGAATGCAGTACTTTGTTATGTCAGCCTGAGCACACTAATACACCCAGTAAAGGCTCTGTTAGGTTCTGCAGTGAGGAGCCCCTGTGACTGCCCTGGGAATGGGGAAAGGGATGAGCAGAGAGAGTTCTAACTCTCCAAGTGGGACACGCGAATGGTGTGCTGGGTGACTGTCCTCACCCAAATGCAGGCTCTGATCCCAGGAGACGGGGAAAACCCTTGGCCTGTATGGCCCTAGGCCTGCTGAGACAGTTCCTAGAAGGCTTGGGGTGGGTGGGCGTGCAGGGCCCATTCTGCTTGTTCATAATTCTAGTAATAACCCATGGGAACAGCAAAGATACCTGGTGACAAGGGCATCAGCTTTCCTGCACCACTGTATCTCTTCCGCAAAGCAGCTGCCATTAGTGGCCCGTCTCTTGGATGGGGAACCCAGCAGTTTGGTCACGGCCTGTCAGGTGATCCGCGCTGGAGGCAATATTCATACCTGAGCCCAAGAGCTTAACATCCCTATGGCAGCACAACAGGGTGTGGGGGGGCCTGAGGCGCAGGCCGGGGCTGGGGAGTGGGACTCATGGGAGACTGGCCCCATCCCGCTCCCTCAGAAGGGAAGTGAGGTGGGCGGAGCCTGGCAGAGAGTAGGAAGCGTTTATTTCTCTGGAAACGGAGGAAGCAGGCCAGGGTGGAGCTCGGGGGTCAGGGGAGAGAAATATCCTCCAGCTTCTGGTCAGCACCTTGAGGTCATCCAGGAAGCCTGTTGGGGTGAGGATGTTTGAGGAGCCTGGGCAGGAGCAGAGGGGTGGGGAGGTGGGTTCACTGCTTGGGGACCCCACAACCAGGGTCCCTGGTGACTCCGGGATTGACCCTGAAGACTCTGGAGTCTAGACCCCTTAGAAACACAGAGGTACGACTACATCCCCTCACCCAGGGCTCCCAGACACAAGCCCTGCAGAGGTTCTAGGCTTTGGGGTCCCCACCGGAGTCTGATGGTCAGCCCACACCCTAAACCTGGAAATCCAGCCCCAGCCCCAGGGACCCAGGCATGGAGGAGTCCTGCTGTGGGCCCTGCCCTGGCCCAGGGACCCCGGTTGGGACTCACCAATGAGCACCTCCCACTTGACATCTGTGGCCCTGGTCACCTCATAGGCAGCCCTTATCTCTGACACGGCCACACTGCCCACCATGCAGATGAGAAGCCGGGATCCTGCACGTGTCTCTATGTCCGCTTTAGTCTTGTGCCAATGGCCGAAGTGGGCGCAGTACCAAGGGAGGTGGGCAGAGGTCAGTTTGGAGACCACACCCTCACCCCCTGTAGCCCCCTCACCCAATGGGTGCCTCTGTAGGGGAGTCCCCAGGGCCCTCCCCTGACAGCAGCCTGGGAGCTGGGTGTGGGGGTGGGGATGGACACCAAGGGCCACACCTCTGTCCAGCCGCTCCTGCACAGCATCCTGGGGGCCTAAGACGGAGGCCTTGAGAGGGCCTCAGAGGGCAGGGCCCAATGCCTGGAGCCCCTCCACTGGGTGTTCAGGAGCCAGGCTCTTGGTAGACAGGTGCCACCATTTCCATCTCTAGCCTCTTGGAGTCACAGAGGCTCCAGGCCTCCAAGGTCCATGGGGTTGGGGACCAAGTTCACTGGGCCCCAGGCAGGTGGAGGGGACAGGACTCCCTCCACAGGGACAGCAGGCAGGAAGCACGGACCCGATCCTTTGTGCTCTGGATGCTCTGGGCCCCCAGCATGGGAAGGGGCTGGCACAGGGCAGGGAAAGGGCAGACCAGGGGGCTTTCCAGGTGGCAGGGGAAGACTATAGAGGGGACAGAGGAAGTGTCCCTCTGCCACCCCAATTCCTCAGGTGCCTGCTTGAGGGCCCTCTGGTGGCACAGACTGGATGGCAGGGGGCATGCCCGTAATGAGGGATTGCTATAAGCCCCAAGGCTTGGTGCTGTGACTACAAAGGGGTTGAGCCGCTGCTTGGATGGGGGCAGGGGGAGGAAAGGTCCCATTGTTCCCACCCTCCCCGAGCTCGTCCCCACCAGCAGTACCTCCATCACATCCTTGATGATCGGGGTCCCTTGTGACAGCTGACAGGTGGGCTACTAGCACTCCCTAAGCTGCAGCTGGATGAGGTCCCGCAGCCCCACAGCGCAGCGCAGCGAGATCCGTGGGCGAGGTGGGGAGAAGGAGGGCGGTCACAGATGGGGCTGGGGGCTCGTCTGTCTTGGGGCTGCTGCCCACAAAGATGGAGACACAGAACAGAAAGACAGTGGGAGAGAATGAGGAAGGAGGGTGAAGAACGCAGAGCAACAGGGGAGCTGAGAGGAGGGTGAGCAGAGATGGGAGCTGGGCGAGAGGACAGCCAGCCGCCAACCCGCAGTGCAGGCGGGTCAGGGGCAGTGGGGCGTGGAGGCCCTAGAGAGACAGGAGAGGCTAGGCTGAGAGTTGAGGGAAGGAAGCAGCTGTATGTGCCTGCTTTCTGGGGGCAGAGGTCCTCTGAGAGGTCGGCTTTGTGCCCTCGTTCCCATGCTGGGGACCCTATTATCTGCCTCCAGGACTCAGGCCCCACGCCCCACACTGCCCCTCCACCAGTACCGGGGCTGTGACCACATCACACCCCTTGGTTAGGTGTCCCACTTCTGGGAACAGCCCTGATATTCCCTGGTCCCCAGACATGACCCTGCACAGTGCTCGCTGTCCCCAAGGACCACCCCATACCCTGTGTATGCCAGCCCCGGTGATATGCCCTCTGCCCCCCAGGGGCAGACTCTGATTCAATGACCTCTCCCAGGCGTCCCTAAGCCATTTGCCCTGTGCCCAGCCTCTGACCCCACAGCCTGCTCCAGCATACCCCAGGGCTGGTGACAGTGCCCCCCAGCTGCTCCATGTCCCGGATGAGGCCGCTGTGTGCCTGCACGCTGGCTTGCTGGATCAGCCTGAGCAGGTTCTCCTTGCTTGCACCTAGAGGAGGTGGACGGGACCCTCATGGGGACGGGGGGGATGACAGGAGGCGGCCATGTGGGCTCGTGGGCTAAGCTTGGGGGCAGCAGGAGGGGCTTGCAGGGCTGTGGTGGGGCTGTCCTGCAGTTGTTAGGCCTTCCTAAACAAGAGAGCCACTGAGGGCAGCTGGAAGGGGAGTCCTAAAGTCAGAATTCTGGGGGGGAACCGGGAGGGCGCAGTGTGGGGGATCCCCGGAATTAGTTGGGAGCAGTCCTAGACATGGTGGTCTCTATATCAGCGGCACTCTCCTGCCAATGATGAGACCCCTAGATCGATGGAGGGGTATCTGCGGTTTTGCATGCCTGGTGAGTGGGGCCATCCCATGCACTGGGGAACTGTGGGAATGGGAGCTTCCGAGTATCACTGGAGCACATCGGGAGGCCTTCCTGTGCCCCCACCCACCATTCCGCAGGACGATGCAAAGCAGCATGACCAGGATCTTCTCTTAGGCTGGCGCTACTGCATCCAGTAGCACCGGCAAAACCAGCTTCATTGCGTCCTTGATCTCGCCCTCTGCAGCGGAGCCCATGTCCAAATCCTGCAGGGCATGGGGACCAGCTGTCCTGTCAGCCACTATGGCCCAGCAGGGCTGGGACATTCCAGTATCCTTTGCAAGAACTTTGGGGCCTGCTTCCTCCTCTAAGGGCTCGGAAGGTCCCACCTTGTCAGCCATCGGGCCCCACCCCTAACCGTATACCACCACACTGCATGCCCCACCCCCCACCAGGCCCTGCCTCTCAAGGGGTCCCAAACCCCACCCCGGTCTTCCCTCTCCACGGGCCCCACCCCTCACACTTTTCCTGCCTCTGTACAGGCCCCACCCCTCACCCTGGTCCTGTCTTTCCACGGGCCCCACCCCTCACTCCAGTACTGCATCTCCACGGGCCCCACCCCTCACCCCGTCCTGCTTCTCCACGGGCTCCACCACTCATACAGGTCCTGCCAACGCATACAGGGCACACACCCGTCCCAGGCGGCCTGCACCAGCTCCACACTGCAGTTTCTCCACAGAGCCATTAAAGGCTTCATGCAGTCCTCGGCTACATTCACGTACGTGGAGTACTGCGGGGTGGGGGGACAGAGACTGCATCCAGGCCGACAGTCGGGATGCGGGGAGAAGCGGGGCCGTGGCGGTTGTGGGGAAAGGCGGGCAGCGGGGGTTCCCTGCCCACGCTCACCTTGTTCAGCTCATTCTGATACTGCGGCATCTTTTCCAGCATGTGGGACAGGTCTTTGATGTTGGCCTGGGACAGGTGGGTTGTGAGGCCAGGCCCCACATTCCAAGGTCCCAATGCCTGATGGAGGTCCCCCATGCTCTGCGGGGAGCTGGCTTTCCCTCCCAGCCTCGCATCCAGCCCCACGCTTACCTTGTCAGTGGTCAGTCTCTTGCCCTCACAGAATGTCTTCAGAAGCTCTGTGACACTCTGGCAGTTAAGGGCCGGCAGGGGTCTGGTTGGTGAGGTAGTCTGACGGCAGGACGGGGAGAGGTTAGATGTCCCTATAACAGGCCACGTGCAAGCTCGCTCTGGGAGGAAACGCCGGATTTGGGCTGAGGGGTGTGGCTTGTAGAGGGGGTCTCACCAAGCCCCAAAGGGCAGGACTGGGCCGCAATGGGTGTGGACAGGATGAGGTGGGGACCGTGGTGTGGAAGGGGCGTCCACCCCCGCCCCATGTGCGCACTTGGACACATCCGCGATGTGCGTGGGCCGCAGCTCCAGCCAGAGGTCATCATCCTCGTCCAGCAGCACAGCCTTCTCAGGGGCCTCGCTCAGTCCCATGGTTTCATACCTGCAGGAGGAGGTGACAGGAGGCTCAGGGGAGCTAGGTGAGGACCAGGCACCCGGGTCCGTTTGAGGGCGGGGGTGCGTCCAGTGTCCACCCACCTGTACATGTCCTGCTCGATGCCCAGCAGGTCATAGGCCATGGGCTGGAACGACCGCTCATGCAGCAGAGGGGACACAAGGTCGGCTGTCCAGTCCATGATGAGTAGCTGTGAGGGGGTTTATTCAGGGCCCTGGGGAAGGGGGGCAGGGATGAGGACACTGACCCCCTCCCTGACTGGGACCTCAACCCAAACTCCCGGGACACCTCACCTCACCCAGACTGGGAGTGTCTGCTTTGAAGGCATTCAGCTTGACTGGGGATGTCAAGGATGGGGTCATGGATGAGAGTTAGGGGTTAGGGATGGGAATCAGACCAGGGTGAGGACAAGGGCTGGTATCAAAAATGAGGTTAAAGGTTGGATGCAGGATGGGGTAAGGTCAGGGGGCGGCATCGGGTGGGGTCCCCACTTTTGGTAGCGGATGGCCGGGTACTCCTGCTGGGTGGTACACAGTGTGGCGATCTGCTGGGCCAGCGCCTCCAGCTGCCGAGTCAGCTCCCCGTCCCAGTAGGGACAGTAGAGGTTGTAGGTGCTGCGGGGAGCATCCAGGGAAAACACCTGGGAGACAAGGGCCAGAGATGCCGCCGTCGGGGGACACCTGCCCGACTTCCTGCCCCGTGTCCCCTGGTCCCCGGACCAGCTCGGCCCTCCAAGGGGCGGGACGAACTCCAGCCAAAGCCTCAGCCTCCAACCTCTTGGGCGGCACCACCCGGAGGCCTGCTCTCGGCTGCCCCCTGCAGGTGCCCAGAGGGAAAGACCTCCAGGTGCCCACGGTGGTCTTAGTGGCCCCGGCTCCCTCCCTCTCTGATTTGGTGTGGTCAGGGCTCCCGCACTCTGCCCAGGACAAGCTCAGGCTGTATCTGGGCTTCGTAGGGGAGGAACGCAAGGTGGACCTCTTTCAGCGTCTTCACCACCTTTGCCACACGGGAGTGACCCAGTTCATTGAGGGGGCACAGGCTGGGGGTGGGGAGTTTGGGCAGGATGGGGCATCAGGTGAGAGGGGAACCCTCGCTCCCTCGCCCTTTCTCCTCACGTGCCTCCTCCTCACTCACTGTCGGTGAAGAAGATATGTGCTGCTTTGTAGCTGAAGGTTGGGGCCCCCTGGAATTCTGCAATTAGAGCCTGCGCCCACTGCTAAAGGCGGATCACGCTCTAGGCCTGGGCCAGTGCCCACAGACACTTCTGGCCTCTGCCCCTGCCTCCCAGCCACTGCCTGATACCGCACACACATGTAGACATGCAGACACCCACGCAAACCCACCCACACATTCTCACTCCCAGAGGTGCCTTCTCCATGGGGCTTAGCAAATAAATGGCCTCCAGGCAGGGTATGGGCTCGCCGTTTGTGGATGTCATCAACATCTAGTAGAAACACAGAAAGGAGGGATTCCTGGGTGCCCACGGACTTGGGGAGTCTCAGACTCTGGAAGATGGACACTTGCAGAGGAGGGTCAGATGTTGGGGGGTGGGGACTTCACTCCTTAAGGGTCTTAAGCAGGAGTTGCACACCCATGGGTCACAGCGAAGAGCTACCTGGGCAGGGTTGTTTACATTCACAGCACCTGCGGCCTTCTGGAGAAATTATGCCTTCTGGGGGCCCCACAGTGAGTTCACCTTGGGGGTCCTACACAGTGGGGGAGGCAGGCCCCTTAGGGGGGGCAGCCAGGGAGTCCTTGGTGGGGGTGCTCAGCACAGGCTCCCACCCTCAGGAGGGGAGGGTCACCCCCTCAGGGGGGTCTGTGCCCAGAGCTGCACACTTGGAAGTTTGGGGCAACCTGAAGGCAACCTACGCTCGGGACCCGTCTCCGCAGCACAGGCTGGGGGTGGGGTGATACTCAATTGCTGGTGATGCCCTCATCTAGGATGTCTGACGTCCTGCAGCAGGATGATAGGATGCACATGCTCAGATGGTCCACGATGAGCACCTATCTGGATTAATGGACAGATGGACCACGGACAAATGAGTAGGAGAGGCCACCCCTGCCCATGAGGTGGGGCTGGGGTGGTGGGCAGGACTGACAGTTCAAGAGCTGGCTGAATGGGAAGACCCAGGACCCCCACCCCCACTCCACCCCTGTGGACCAGGGGCCTCCTCAGGGAGTTTTGGGGGTCTCACATTCAGGGTTCCCTGTGGCTCATGGTCTTGCCGGCAGTCCCCACCTTGGTCCTTGCCAGCACCCACCCTGCCCGGCACTCACACCAGGGGCCCGTGGATGCCGTCCTGGAAGCTCATTACCAGCCCTGGAGGGGCCACTTTGTGGCACAGGGAGTGGCTTGAGTCAGGTGTCAGGCGGAAATAGTCATCCACCAGTGACACCAAAGACAGGGCTGCAGCCCGGGAAGGCAGTGTCAGCTCCTGCAGGGCCAGGGACGTCAGGCAGGCACCACAGGCCACAGGCGCCCCGCCCCCTACAACGCTCTGGCCCCCAGCCCAACCAGGCACTTGTCCTGACAGTGCACGCTCACGTGGCGTTCTTTCAGCACCATGTGGATGATGTCCCAGAAGTCACAGAAGTCAGTCCACGGTGCCTCCTGAGGCCTGTCCACTGGCTGGTTTCCCACGTATTGGGCCTTAGCTTTCTTCACAAATTTACCAGCGTGGCAATTACGGCTGCTGCCCCCGCCATCACCACGGGCACCCTGGAAACCAGTAAGTGGGGAGGGTGGAAGGAGCAGTGCCATGCCCACATTGTCCCCACATATATGCCCCAGGGAAAGGCAGGAGCTGGAGGCACCAGGGATGCTTCTTAAGCATCCCCCCTGGAGTCCTGGGATCACAGGTGGGACAGAGGATCCACCCCCAAGAGACACAGGCCAGAAGTCAGAGCCTCGAGGAGGAAAGTCCCTACCCTTCTCACCACAAGAGGTGAAGACACCAGAAATCAGGTCCCTGGTTAACAGAGGACACCTCCTAAGAAACAGAACCCAGGGGACAGATGGACACCTTCCAGAGCCACGTGCAGAAAGCGCTCACTCTAGCCACACTCAGAGACCGAGGCCAAGGCTGAATGGGAGCTCCCACCTGGCCCTACCCGGACCCCAAGAGAGAAGCATCTTGCTCACCTCTGCCTGTATCTGCCCCTCTGGAAACCACCGGTGACTGTCACCAGCACCTCATGAATGGGGGCTCTGGCAGTGGACTCGGGCCACGGCTCCGGAGGGGCCCGGCTGCTGTCCCAGATGTAGCAGGTCTCCGCCTCAGCCTTTTGACTCTCCTTCCCCATTCACCCATTTCTCCCCTCACCACCCCGACCCCACAGCAACCACCAATCTCTTCTCTTTGTCTATGAGCTCGTTTTTCTGTTTTTAGATTCCACATATAAATGAGGTCATATGGTATTTGTATTTCTCTCTTCTTTCACTTAGCACGATGCACTCAAGGGCCATCCATGTTGTTGCAAACCACGAGATTTCATTCTTCAATAAATCAAGCAAGTAATAACATCTCAGTAGAAGCCAAAAAGGTATTGCTAGAATTTGGCAACTATTCATAATTAAAGAAAAAATGTATCAGTAAACTGGGATAGAGGAAGCCCACTTTCCCATAGCAAAGGATATTTATCTAAACTACTATATTTGACAAGGAAACACTAGAATTCCTTACAAAGTGAGAATTTAGACAAAGATTTTCTTTATAACATTATTTTTCAAAGCACAAAAATGAAAATCTAAATGTTAACAACTGACTATTAGTTTGATACACTCCTAATATTGAATCCTCTGCAGCTATTATACTCATGTTGTACATGTAAATGCACATCTCCATGCAGGAGTCCCACACACTATGTAAATTCATGTATATGTGGAAATAGGTCTGTAAATAGAAAATATGTGTGAGTGTAATTCTGCACAAGAGTTCTGAAAATAGACTGTTCATTTCCTAGTGGTTCCTTTAGAAGAGTAGGATTCTTAGGACTGGAGGATTAGAGTGGAAAGATCCCATGTAAAGTAAATCCTGTATAAGGGATTCTGTACTGTTTGAAAACTCATAGAACAGGGAAATATATATGTAATATTTAAGCCAATTTTTAAAACAAGCCAAAGACTATTGACTGAAGAAATAGTTATTTCCATTTTAAAACATATGTGGAAGACATTCTAATACATCAAAATATAATCCAAGTGATGTATTCCCAAATTTTTATTTTGTTGTAGTTGTATCATGGAATTATGGATACATTTTTCCATTTGATTTTTGTGTTTTGCAACTTTGATTAACCATGTACTTATTTTGTAACTAGAGATGAAAGAAAACTTTGTCATTTAATTTAAAGACTACACAAAGAAACTATGGGAGTTTATAGGAAAATCTGTTTATTTTAATCTAGTTTCTAAAAGGGTCCTGATGCCTCCTAACTCTACTGCAATCCTATAAAACTCCTGGGAAAGCAAAATGCTTCCATTTTATTGCAGAGACAGGTTCCTTTTCCGGACCTGCTTACTATGGTCATTCTTCATCCCTTTTCTATATGGGGTCAGTCCTGAAGTTCCCTCAGTGACCCAGCCTTCATCTCACAGGGCTCTTTTCCACTCTGACCCCACAGCAGCACATGTTCTAGGCCTTTATTCCCTTACAGCAGACCCACTGGGGTATCACACTGAGTCTCCTGCCAGACAGGTTTGCCCTCTCCAGCTTCCTGTCTCCACCCTACACCCTTACTGCCTAGGCCCCCTTTCTACTGCCTGACTTCCGCATTCCTTGTTTCTCTACCTGGCACTTTCCCATCTCCAGGCCTACCTACACTCTTGACATTGCTCTTTGCAGTATCTAAGCTCCACTTTTTCTTCCCAATTAACCTCACCCCGATCATGGTCTTGCTTTCTTTATCCAGGTACATATCCAGTTCCTCATTTAGTGCCTATTTCTTAACCATGTACTGTGTCCAGACACTGACTTGGGCACAGCGAGTACTGACTAGTTTTCCAAAGTTAGTGACTGGAAGCACAAAAGTTATAAAACTTGAGTTCACAACATTATCTGCTTCAACACTATTTTATTATGTCCTCTGAAATGCACGGACTGCTGACAGCTCCTCACTTCTCTGAATTATATAAGTATTGTTTCTCTGCTTCTCTGTGACTCTAATTTCAAGAAATCATCCTTGTATTCAACCATACATGCCTCACACCTGCTAGGCATTAAACTAGATGCCAGGAATTGAAAGGTGCCTAAAACCTGCTTCTTGCGGAGAACTTCAGTTAATGGGGAAGGTAGACAGGAAAATGAATACAGCAGTGAGTGGAAAGTAACAGAAATGTGTGGGAGAATAAAAGAGAGTGTGTTTAATTCTCCCTGGGAAACAAGGAAGGCTTCCCAACTAAGGCAGCGCTCGAGCTGATAGTAGACAGAGGATGAGGTCCGGGTTCCTCTTAGCAGGAACAGGACTGAAGAGGTGCAGAGGCTGAATGGCACTGCGTGTCAGGGAGTGGCAAGCACTTGGGGGGACGGCCACACAGGAAGCTGGAAAGCTGGGCTGCGGCCAGATCTTAATTTGTCTTGTTTTTACTCCAAAGAGTGAGTAAACACCAAAACATTTCAAGCAATCAGTTAACATGATTAGATTTGTGTTCTGAAAAGCACCTCTGGGGGCCACATGGAAAAGTTGGGGAGGTGGAGTGTTGGGGCCCCGGACAGGCAAAAAGCCAGAAGGCACCTGCTCTAGTGCAGGGCAGTACTGAGAACCAGGTGAGTAATGAGGTGAAGGAGTGGGGGGGATGGAGGAAAGGGAGTGAGCTGGAGAGCAGAGGTGGAGTCAACAGGGAGCGTCTACTGTCGGGTTCCCGAGGAAGAGTGGCAGGGGTGATGGGACAGTGACTTATGAGTCTCAAGCAGAAAGCACGGGAGGAAATGAGGCTTGACAGGAGGAGAGCATGCAGTAAGTTTGAGTGGCCCATTAGTGGCATAGGAGGTGTTGGAGGCTGTCAGGTATGTTTGTCTTGAATTCAGGATTTTATTTGGTCTAAAATTAGGGATCTGGAAGTCAGCTTATGGATAGTGGTCAAGATCATGAGTATGTGTAATATTAACCAGAGGAGATGAATGTGATGAGAACAGGTGCCAAGGACAGAGCTCTGGGAAACTCAAACTATTACGGAATCAGAGCAAAAGGAGCCAAGAATGGTCTCTGGCATGAAATGGTCAGAGAAGCGTTAGGCCAGCCATGATAGGCTCTTATATGAGTTTCCCATTGCCATGGTAACAAATTACCAAAACTAGAGTAGCTTAAAGCAACACAAATGTATTACCTTAGTGTTCTGTAGGTGTAGAAGTCCAATACACGCCTCAGTGTTCTACTTAAGTGTCAGCAGAGCAGCATTCCACTAGAGACTGCAGCAGCGAATCTGTTTCCTAGACTTTCCTCACTCCCAGTGGCCACCTGCTTGCTTGGACTTTTCCTGTCTTCAGAACCAGCAACACCAAGTCTAGTGCATCTCACAGCACATCGCTGAGACCTGCTTCTGTCATCACGTCACCTTCTCTTTCTCCTCTCTCCCTCTTCCACTTGGAAGGACTCTTGTGATAATACTGCACTCGCCTGGATAATCCAGGATACTCTCCCTACCAACTGATTAGTCATATTAATCCATCTGCAACATTAATTCCTCTTTGCCACATACCCAACATATTCCCAGGTTCCAGGGATTGGGGCATGGCATGCGGGGTTGAGGGTTTATCTTTGACTACTCCAGCTCTCATCTCAAAAAAATTAACCAAACAGGAACATTAAAGGAATAATCGAGTAATTGGTGATCCACGAGAAATTACTCCATAACTTTCTGCCTGTTCCTCTACCAAATGAATATAATAATGGTACCTATCTCATAGGGCTGTTATGGATTAAATGAGCTTATACATGTAAAGCACTCATTCCTGTGTCTGGCTTATACTTTTTTTAAAAAGAAATTCGATTGAATAAGGCAAGGACTGAAAACTGGCCACGGGATTTGGCAATTCAGCAACTAGTAGTCTCACCACTGCAGTGTCAGGGATGTGGTGGTCATAGTCTAATTACAGTAAGATGAACACATGACACTGGAGAACAGAAGGGAACCCAATGATTTTGGAGAACTACTGAGGAATGGAAGGAGAAAGGGGCTGGAGCAGACATAGCTAGAGAGGGATGGAAGTTAGGAGAAATATGAATACGCTTCCAAGCTGTGAAGAAGGGGCTGACAGAAAGTACATGAGAGAGGGAATGAGGGAATAGTTGATGCAGAGAAATTTCGGAGGAGATGGAACAGATGGGATCCACAGCTCCCATGTGGGAATTAACTGTGAATGGGAGAAGAAACAATTCTATGAGTCCAAAGGAAAAGCTACAAGGGTGAATCCCAGGAATTAAATAGAGTTCCTTTCCTCGGTTGCTGTCAATCAGGAAGAATTACTGACAGGCCTCAGCTGGAGGCTGACACTTGAGTTCCTTCTCATCCATCGCCCAGGAACAGGATGCCACCACCTGTCGGGCAGTGGGTTTACTTCCTTCCCCGGGAAGCTCTCCTGGGCCTCTGGGGGTTCAAGTTTAGAATTAGGGAGTGAAAACCTCATTTCTTTTGGGTTCTCAACTTGATAAAACAATACCTGCCTCTTCCAAAAGATTTCTCTGACCAATGTGCTTATATGGCACTGCTCTGCCCACTCTTTTTTATGTATTTCTAATAGAAAAACATAGGTGGAGCAGATCGACTGTACCATGCAATTAGGTGTCACGGCATGCTAACACAACAAGCCCTCTTTATTTAACTTTACATCAGGGAAATGTTCAAACACAAAAGTAAAGACTGTAATATAAAAAACACCCATGTTCTCATCATCTCAGTTACAACCTATGGCCAGTTTTGCTTCTATACTCTTCCCTTACCTCTCTCCACCCCCAGTATTTTAAAGCAAATAGGCTTCCTTAAAAAACTGACTGTTAAACTTCGTGATTATATACTTCATATAGCTGTCTCTTTCAGCACATCACCAAAACACAAGATAAATGTGACACTTTATATAAATTTGAAATAGCATAACAGAAATATTAATAAAACCTCATTCTTTAAAAAAATCATTCAAAAATTATCAAGAATTGTGAAATTATTAAAAATTGCATCATTTCAGAGCTGGTAGACAATTTTTCATGTTCTTGTTCCTTCAGTTGCTCAGCAGCAATGCCTACTTATCCACACACTGCGGGCCCCCCTGCTGCATGGTTTGGCATGGAGGGATTTTGGGGACTATTCTGCTGTTTAACACGCACCATTATTTTAATGAAAAGTTGTTTTAATAGCCCAACAATGCCATCAAGTGCTGACGTTTGAAACCCTCCCACATGAATAGCTTCGGACGAAAAGTTACTGCGATAAATCTCTCTGAGGAAGGCCAGACTCTTCAACAGCTGACACTGTCAGAATAAAGCACATTGGAAATGAATGGAACGGATGCTGAGACGCTTAAATGCAGCAGATACATCTTTAACCTTTATCAATGCTGGAGTATCTGGGCAAGAAAAATGAAAAAAAATGCTGGTGACTCAGCTGCAAGATCAATATCACTGTAAAAGATCCACAGGCTCTGGAAGAGTTTTCCAGCCCCTATGCCTCCACCACCACCATTTGTTTTACATTTATTCCAATTGGATTTTATGCCAGATCTTCTAGAATATATCACCTTAATTAAATGCAACTGTTCTGCTCTCAAAACTAATGCAGACACCTGAGTGTACATCATTGTACAACACTACTTTATAGCCTCTCCAAGATAATCAAAAGAAGAAAAGATTTCAAATTTAAAATTTTTTATCTTTAATTAAAATACCTTGTTAGCTTGTTCCAACCTCATTTGTCAACCTTCCTTGCAGGTAAGTATACCCTGTAACCAAGCTCTGGCAAATAGGATGTAAATAAAAGCGTTATGTGGCAGTCCACAGGACCTTTCTTTTTAAGGTAGTTGGTATCTTTTAAACAAATGATACCATGAAAAATAGATAGCTACATGCAAAAGAATGAAATTGGACACTTACCCAATAACATATATAAAAATCAATCTAATATAGATCAAAGATCTACATAAGATCTAGAACTATAAAAATCGTAGAAGAAAACACAGGGGAAAAGCTTCATGACCCTGGATTTGGCAATTATTTTTTGGATATGATACAAAAAGCATAAACAAAAAAAAAAATAGATAATTTGGATTACATCAAAATTTAAAATGTTTATGCATCAAAGGACCCTGTTAACAGAATACGAAAGCAACTCATAGAGAAAATATTTGCAAATCATTTATCTGATAGAGGATTAATACCCAGAACATATAAAGAACTCTTACAACTCAACAAAAATCCAATTAAAATACGGACAAAGGAGTTAAATAATTTTCCAAAGAAGATAAATAAATGGTCAATAAGTATATGAAAAGAGATTTATTTCACCATTCATTAGAAAAAGCAAATAAAAACCACAACAATGCATTAGGATGGCTATTAATCAGAAAAACAAAATAACATATGTTGGGAAGGATGTGGAGAAACTGAAACCCTTGTGCACTGCTGGTAGGAATGTAAAATGGTACAGCCACTATGGAAAACACAATGGCCATTCCTCAAAAAGTTAAAAATACAATTACCATATGATCTACCAATTCAACTTGTGGATGGATAGATAGCCAAAGAATTGAAAGCAAAGACCCAAACAGATACTTGGACACCCACGTCTCAGAGCAGCGTTACTGACAATCAGCCAGAAGGTGGGAACCACCCAAGTGTCCATTGATGGGCAAATGGATAAACAACATGTAGTCATTTATTCAGCTTAAAAAGGAAGAGCTAACACATGCCTCTACAGGGGTGAACCCTGAAGACCTAATGTTAAGTGAAATAAACCAGTCACAAAAAGACAAATGCTGTGTGATTCCACTTTCATGAGGTCCCTAGGCAGTCAGGTTCATAGAGAGAAAGGAGAGTGGTGGCTGCCAGGGACTGGGGGAGAAAGGAAGGCAGAGATATTGTTTGATGGGTACAGTTTCCATTTGGGAAGATTGAAAAGTAATTCTGGAGATGGGTGGTCGTGATGGTTGCATGACAACTTGAGTGAACTTAATGCCAAGAAGCTAGCCATAGACTTAAGGATGTTAAAATGATAAATTTAAGTTACGTGGACTTTACCACAAACATAAAAATGTAGTGGGGTGCACTCCTTGCCCTCTCTTCTTTGTTCACTCCTCCTTCCTACTGGCTGGAATCCAGATGTGATGGCTGGGGCTGAAACAGTCTCCTTGGTCTCACAAGGTGTGCTTTGCACAACTCTAAGGGGTACCACTTACGTAGAACATCAGGACTTTTACGTAAAAGAGAAATACTGTCTTGTTTTTACCACTGTTCTTTTGGATTTCTGTTAGTTGTAAACAAAACTAATTCTGATGTAATACAGTCTCTCTTTCTCTCTACATATATGTCTTATAACCCAAGTATTCATAAGCAATAACCATCAGAGTCCAAAGGCATATGGACTATTAAAGTGAGAAAATTCCATGTGTATGCTAAATTCTGAACATCTAGTAAGAAAAAAGCAATATATAAAATTCCCCTTTTATCAATTTATTTAGGTGATTACCTCATAGTGACAAATATTGTAAAACTACAAAATTCTTTATTTAACAGAGGCCTGGAATCCTATGAAAATGTTAAAATGAACAAGGTAAATGTTTATATGAGCAAATGTCAGAACTATTTATACTGGATGGTCCCATTAGTGTGAGGGGGAAAAAGGGGGGGGAACACGTGCTTCCATATGTGGAAAAGAGACATAATAATAGCTAACATTTACAAAATGTGGACTACATGCTAGCCTCTGTCCTAAAAGCTTTGCCTGAATTATCTCCACAAATTCTGGAAACATGCCTGTGAGGTGTGGAACAGCATCATCTGGCTGACAGCTGAGCAAAGTGAGGCGTGGACAACAACATGCCCTGCCCAGGGCCACACAGATGCCAGACTCGGGAGACAGGTTGTTGGGCCTGTCTACTTCTGCTGAACACAGTAAGTGTAGTGAGGGTAATGGTTATATTCTTTGATTCAGTTTGATTTTTTTGTATTATGAGCGTGTATTATATTTGAAGAAATATTTGGTTATGGGAGGAGAAATACCAAGGAAATTTAAGGCAATAAAATGATGATTATACCCTAGAGAATTAAATAGGTTTGAATTCAGAAAACATGTTTAAAATTGCTGCAGAGGGAGAGCAAAGACAGAGGCGTGAGAGAGTGTATATTAATGACACCTTAATAAAAAAAACTATCAATGTAATTCACCATATTAAAATAAAGAAGAACATTTGTATGTTTATCTCAATAAATGTATAGAAAATCTGAAAAAACAAGACTACAGAGGAAATAATCAATAGAGACTTTTAAAATATGATAGCTCTTAATACATTTAGCCCAAGCAAACAGGATCATATAATGCAGCTTTTGTCAAAGTGTACTTGGATTGTGAACACTCCCTGGTAAGCATTAACCAAATACAGTATTTAATAACTTGACTAGAAGGCACGAAAGAATAAAAAGGAAATTAGATTAATGATATGGAATTAAAATATTGGGTAAAATAAAGATCAAAATATATACAAGGCACCACATGCTGTTTAAGGGTTCTATCTACCCAGCTCCACGGGATTAAGGCAGACGCTGGGTGCCAAGGTCTTCCATCACTCTGGCAGACCTCCACTCTCAGTGTCGGAATCTATGCCCCACAGCCTCCTTCCCCACACTCCCCACCGGATCCCAGAACCACAGAAGGCCCCAGCCCTTCCCTGCCATAAACAAGGAACCAACCCTTCCTATACCCACCTTAGCAGCCCCCATCCAGTGACCTGTCTCAGGAGTCGGCATATTAACACTATAGCTTCCTCACCTCTCTGCTGGGATAATTCTGAGGTGTGTACTTGAAACTTTTCCTTGTTTCTCCGTGGAATTCAACTCCAGGCACTTGCTGGAGTAGCTGACTTAATGCACCCTTCAGTAGCTATCTTCCTGTCCTGGTGCCACTTCCCCACTCTCCTGCCCTGTTTTCTCCACTTTCCAAAAAAACTCTATTAATCCTTGTCTTGTGTCTGCTTACAGGAGAACCCCTAATTACTATGGGAAGAGCCTCCATTCATGTTTCAGTCTATGTGAATAACACCCCATGGATCTCTGCACTGCCCAACCGGTGAAACCGTCCACAGCAGCTCAGTAAATATATTAAAGTCTTCATTTCCAAAGCAACCATACCAAGAAAGATGAAGAAATGCCAGGTTTCAGTTATGAATATGATAAATGCAACCTGGAAGTCACTGTTTCAGACTAAGAGGGCTTTAAAAGAGTGAGGAATTATAAGAGAAAGAATCCACTGGAAACCCTGAAGGAAGAGTGTGACAGGTTACATTAGATGGAATAAATCTTACGTCACCCAAAGCAGCATTGCTACAAAGGGCAGTATTTATTGAGCACCCATTTGTAACAATGTACCTGGGTCTCTAATTTGAATATTTAGCATGTCCAAATTCATGAGTTCACCCACGAAATTAGAACCAAAAGAAACAAAAAGCACTTAATCAGTTAAGTCACAACTAAATTTTACCTTTGCTGAAACCATTTTGTTCATCAGGATGGAGGCGAGTGATGGATCTTTACAGCGGACTGCTCTGTATATCCCACTCTACAAAATACAGAAATGTTTGAGATTTGTATGTCCTATAGGATCATAACGAGGACTGAGTTTTTTTAAATTTGTCAGATGCCAAAAATATTTCTCACCAGAAAATCAAAGCCTCTTTGTCAATCAAACAAAACGTTTAGTAATCACTGAACACTACTTATTCAGGAATGAAGATTTTATACAATGGAGGATGTGAAAAGCCTTATTTTCATATAATCTATATTAAACTTTTCTAAAGTATTTCAAGACTTCTTAATTATAAAGTATGTCCTTTCAGACCTAAATTTGGGGACAGATGGAGCTGTACTGTCTGTATTTTATTTATTATCTTTGCAATATCCAGATATGATTCAAAACAGAAAACACTGCCCCATTGATTTACAAATGGCCACATGAAGGGAAAGGTATCAAATGGTGGGGGGTGGAAGGGCTGTTTTCTTCAAAATTAATGAAATTTCCATGTGTTCTCCACAGAAGAAAATGTAAGAGGGTCAAAAGAAAGTTCATCTAAAACTTACATAACACTTTGCTTGATAATACACATATACTAGTCCTGAAAGTATAGTGTTTAGAGTGTCATTCATTTATTTCCAAGAAAAAAGACTCAACAGTTTATTTTCTTAACAACCATGGGGCGGGGGGGGGGGCATGCTTTCAACACAGGAGGCGCCAGTGCCTCTGGCATCACCCCTTCATCTTTCTCAAGCTCCTCCATTACTGGGGCTGATGGCACCCTTCTCTCCCTTCCCCCGAGTGCCTCCTCTGCTACAACATTTACCTTTTCTAGTGTACCTCGCAGCAATGCTACCTCAGTCTTCAGAAGGTCTCTTACCTTCAGCTCAACGCTTCCCAGCTGATGTTCTTCGACCACCTCCACCTGTGCTTCCCTCAGGAGTTCGTCTTTTTCCTTGATGGCCTCTTCCTCCTTCAGAACACTTGGCAGCGCTGCCGTCTTGTCTCGAATGGCTCCTTGCTACCGGCGCTCCCGTGCTGCCTCCCCTCGCATCAAAGCCATCTCCCTCCTCAGGGAGTCCACAGAAGTGTGCAGCTCACGATCTCGGGTTGCCATTTCTTGGGTCTCTTCTGTAGACCTTTTTAATACTGTGAGAAGCAGCCAACCCACAGTCCCTGCTGCCTCACAGGCACTCTGCTTCTCAAAAGATCTCCTTACTATATGAAGGGCCTCCCCTACTGCCTCAGGCGTCACCTCCACTTGCCTCCAGTCCTGGGGTGGGGCCCAGTCCTCTAGGAGGCAAGACACCTCAGACCACATACCCACTGGGGGACAACCCACTGTCTCCCCATTCACGGGGGCAGCCGGCTGAACCACCCCTCCCATAAGTGCAGCGTATCTTTCTCCTAGTTCAACAATGAACCCTGCTGACTTCGCCAATTGTCTTGCGAATGAATTTCAGCTCCAGGCAAGTTCGCTATAGATTCACTGTGACCAAAGGAATTTGCAGAAAAGGGTTCTTGGGGTGAAAAGGTTACACCCAACTTTATTTTGAGGTGGCCGGTCACTCCCTTGGTGCTACCACCACTCCAGCCTCCGCTCCGCTCTTCTACAGCCTTCCAGCCCTGTGTCCCAGTCTCCGGCCATGCCCTGGGTGGAACCCCTTACATTAACACAATAATGTCTTATTGCCTAAAGGTGTGGAACCGGTAGCATAGCAACAGGCCAGTTACATTTAACTTCAGTGATGATCCTGACCATAGGAACCCCACTTTACACACACATACTCTTTATTAGGCTAATTAAGTCCAAGAAAATTGGTTCTTTTTTACGCAGGCAATTCTTATGTTTCTAGATATTTTTGTATATTCTCACTAATTAACTGAACCTCATCAGGAAGATATATTAACGATGGTTCGGACACTCAAGAGATGCACACAACCTTGGAACTCAAAATACTTTGCAGTCTACCAATAGACCTACTTGATACAAGAGGAGAGGGGATGAGCATGGAGTACATGACACGAAAGGCTACTGGCCAGAGCAGATGCACCCAGCTTTTAGACACTTAACTGGTTTGCTAGTTTACACGTTAGATAGATGCGTTTTATGTTTCCCCACGCAACAGTTCAAGAAGCAGTTAATAGTCTGCTCACTGTATTTCTGGTTCGGTGCTGTAATAATGAGGGTCACAGGAATCTCCATTCCGTTTTGTTCCATGATGCCCACAAAGTCGAACAGAGCATTAAGGGGAGCAGCAGTTAAGCCCAAAAGAGCCGACGTGGTTACTTTCTGCGCGACTTGGGATGCTGGCGGCAGCGCATGGATTCTCAACATCCCGCGTACAACTCAGTCAGAAGTGCATCGGGCGATTCAGAGGCCATTGCCAGCAACAAAGACGATGGACCGCGGTGGTGGCAGGGTCCGCGGACCAGGCCGTGGGCGCAGCTTTCCCCGCCAGGTCTGGGCTCCGCCGGGCTCCTTCCCGATAGGCGAAGGCAGAGCACCCCACCGCCTCCCTCCGCGCCAGGGAAGGGCCACCTTCCGCAGTGGGGGCTCCCTTCCTGCTGCTCGGCTACGGCCACGGCCGGACCCGGGTCCCGCGAGGTGACGTGGGGGCAGCGGGAAGAGTTGGCCAAGGGGCACAGCCCGCTCTGCACCAGACCCTTCGGGCAGTGCCATGCAGCGAGGGATTGGGCGCGGCCAAGGCGTCAGCAGGGGGCAGGAGGGCGGGAACTGGAGCCGCAGCTCTGGCTGTGAGCGCGCTGGTACTGTTCGAGGACTGACGGTTTAAGTTCAACAGCTGCCATCACTTCCCCAAACACAAGTAAAGCCTATCAGTAAACGAACAGACCCTCCGCCCTGCCCCACGGCAGCGCTGTGCTGAGGAGCTCTGCCCAGGACAGAGCAATGCCACACAGTCCAACTCAGTTACTTAGACCTAGTGCTGTATCTCTTGGGAATAAAACCACCTTAGAACCTCTTTCTCAAAAGCTATGCAAGTCAAATCAGCATGCCAAATCTTACTTTTAAGAGAATACACTCTTTATGTGCCTATAAAACTTAGCATGCAAAACCAATCCAATACTGTACTTCCGTGTATTTTTAGGTCTCCATAGATGTCAAAAAAGGAACTGCGTTTTTGTCAGATACCTTTTGTATGTCTATGTGTGCCTCCCTTTCTAATCACAGGTCTAATATGCTGACCGGCTTCCTAGCTGAGGTCACCAAGGACATGGACAAGAGCGGGAGGAGCAGAGAGTTATCAGTTTGCAATATTGGGAATAGCGTGGCCAATTTTAGTGATTTTTCTTGCAGCCTTTTCTATGTCTGAGGGAACCTCCTCCACTGTGGCAGGTTTTGGGTCTGGAATAGTGTCTGCTCTCCTGCAAAATACCAAATCATAGCTACTTTGAAGGAATCCTTTAAAGAGCGATCCTTTGAAGAAGAACAAGAAATGCAATTAAATTAGATTATATAATGAATGTAACATTTCTAATAGTACCTTCCAGGTTTGTGTGTGCCTGTGGTGTGTAAATTCATTATTTTTAAACTTTAGTAGGTATTAATTTAAGTTTATTGATTTTGTGTGCATCAGAACTGGACTCTTTCTGAGGATCTTTCGGGGGGTGGTTGTTGCGTTTTATATAAAGTGTTCGTTTTAAATGCAGGGAGGCAAGCTGCGTAATACAAGCTCAAAAAAACATTAACTCACTGAGCATTTACTTAGTTTCATATGAAAAGCTCTAGGTATTAAAATTCTGTTTAAGCTAAAACAATAATGCTGTATTCTGGTTTTACACTATATGTAGACTTCAATGATGCATGCATGAGTTTAATAAGCATATAAGAAAAATATATTCAACAACAATACAAAGGTCAGTCTGGAAGGGAGAGAGTATACTGTTAGCGGGCTCTCAATTTATTATTCCTGAAAGGAATTATTGTTATCATGCTGACTCTAGAAAATTCTAACTGCAAAAAGTCTACTTGGTATTGACCCTTTAAAGTCATGAAGGACGTTTATGGTACACCTGAAATATATCTGAAGTTTATCCTATTAAAATGACAATATGTAACAGTTCAAATGCTGTTTCACATTTTATTGACTACAAACTAACATACGGGTCATGCTAAGGAACCAATCTTCCATATTAAGCACACACATAAAAGGCTTTAGGAAAGTAAGGTCTAAACTTACTTGTCCCCGACATTCTTACGTGCCAACTGAGAATCATGACACTGCCTAGTAATACGGAAATAGGCTGCTCCTTGCCACTGTCGTGCCTCAACCATCAAATGGACCTAAAGTTGGCAACAGTACTGGGTCTGAGTCTAGACTGCCAGGGATGCAAATGCCAGTGTCACCTTCTGAGAATGATATTAAATAAAATACGTTACCATCTCTAAATCCTCTTTCCTCATTGTAAAATGGGGATAATTACAGTACCTCCTTCACAGGACTGCTGTGACGGTTAAATGAGAAAGTTTATGTAAAGTACTCAGCACAGTGCCTGGCACATACTATGTGTGCAATAAAAATTAGCTCTGCTTACTATGTTTATTGTAGAGATGGCCAGATTTTAAGGAGAGACAAAAAGCCTCTTTGAGGCAGAGTTTTGTACAGAAATTCCACGGTCCTTACAGGGTCAATGGCAACAGACCTATCAGTTCCCATTTTCAGCCATTATTTTATGTCCTTCTAATTCTGCCAAACAAAAACTTGAACAGGAAGAGAGAATAATAAGGCAAAGCCAAGTTAATAGTAAAATCCATACCATGATCTCTTCATCCTGTCCCTACAACTACCCTACATAAGGGAAGGCAAAGAACTTCGTACAATTTGCCACACTGTCACTGAATTGTTACCCACTTAACAAATACTTACTGAGAACCTACTAGGTGCAAAGCAAAACTCTAGGTGCTGGAGAAAATCTGCGCAGAAATCTAGAGGAATTTGCCTTTCCCGGAATAGGCATGTGTGCTCTATAGCTCACCTACACTAGCGTGCCTTACACTGGGTATGCACAGTACAAAGAGGTTCGATGTGCTTTAGAATCTGGGGCCGATGTGACTCAATTTCTCCAAAATGCAAAGTCAGTGCTTTGTGCTGATCAGTACAATACATGCCTCCATCCAGTAATATGTCAGCACATTGTTTGGTCCTGAAAATAGGAGTTTAAAAAATTAAGCCAGCAACCAAATAACACTTTGCTGTGTACAGCCAGATAAACTAGGAGAAAAGGCACCTCTCTACAATTAAGATACAAGGTATAAAGATAGGAAATAAACCTAAAGAAGAAATCCAACACTAACAGTGATACTAAAAGATACCAAAGAAGCATTGATGACAATGAGGTTATTGGGAGTTTGCGGGAAGGGCTGTATGAATGGAGCAGTGTCCTGACCCTGTACTGGTGATCCACAAACTGGGAGCAGACATTCCTGTGAATCAAATGAAAATACGGATCCTCTGTCCAGAAAAATGTTCACAGAACATGTAGCAAAATGTTCACATACAAGTAATTTTATTACATTGACCACTGATTTTTCCTTATATAGCAAACAGAAAAATCATATATTTAAGTATATGTCTTCCTGGTTTTTCAAACAAAAAGTAACAGCTGCACTCTGAAAAAAAGGAAAGTAAAGTGGATAAAACAGACAGTTACCTTTGATTCCACTCAAAAGAAATTTCCATTGAGAAGGTTGTTTCCCTGGATTGCGAACTGGACACGGAAGGGCAGTCTGTGCGTTGCGTTGCTGTGGCATCTGTATCGATCCTTAGGGTGATCAGAGGGAGTAAATCTTCAGAAGAGGCTTCCCGTGTTTCCCGGTGCAATGAACACTAGGGTATTCCTGCCTACAGAAAACCTGACGGAGCTTCCCCACTCACCACCCACACTTCAGTTATGGAAGCACTGGACAGTTGACATAGTTATTTCTCTCAAATCTCCTCTCTTACAATCTTAAGCTACATTAAAAAATGT